>JAPHDB010000264.1:0-180059 GCA_030772735.1 Fusarium sp. MBC 181 | reverse complement strand
ATTGTAGACATTAGAATATTAAAAAGAAAGAATATGAAATGTGTAGTTTATCTTGAGGCATTTGGTGTAGGAGGAGCTGAGCCAATGACAGTTGTGTTGGCCGAATCCATGGCTACCATATGTTCCTTCTCATCCGCCAACCAGGCAGGGTTTGTCTCAAACCTTGGGTCAAGCCAGAAGCAAGCATCATCACCATCCTTGAGCATCTGCTTGATAGGCTTTGCCCGAACATGTCCGCCAATGTAGAAAAGAGCCCAGCGGACAGCTCCAAAGACAGAGATGAAACTGTAGAGCTGCTTGTAGAAAGGATAGGTAGCGATGGTCCAAAGATCGATGCGCATATCTGGGCGCCGCCAGCAGCTGATGTAGTTGTAAAGGAGGGGAGGTAGACAGGCGACAAAGGCAAGACTGCAGAAGAAGATCCAGTATTGCTTGTGGGCTCCGAGGGCAACGAGGACAGGGATACGGACCCAGTCAATGACTAGACAGGCCAAGGTGTACAGGAAGAGGAATTTCTGCATCAGGATGCCTGCAATGGTTCGCTGACCGTTCATTCTGAACAGGTAGCGGAAGAGCTTCCAGATGAGACTGTGACGTCCCATCTCCCAAGACTTGACTCGTTGCTTGCACCAATTCAAGCCAGGCCCAAGAACAGTAGAAGGAACCTCAGTCGCCAGAGTGACTTGAGCGTCAAAGGCAATACGCTTGTTCAAGCGCATCATGGCAAAGCCAGCATTGGCGTCCTCGGCGATAAAGTCCATGGGGTGGTACTTGGAGAGCAGCTCGACGAAGACATCACGATCGACAAACCAACCAGCACCGTGGGGGAAGTTGACACCACATGTTCGGTCTTCGGCAAGCTTGGTAAGACCAGCCATACGGTACTCGCAGTCTTGCCAAGAGACCATACCAAGAGGAACGTTGCCGTCTGCATCGATACCCTTGAGAGGGAAAGCGACGGCGCGGAGTTGGTCGTTCATCAGGTGGATCGGGTGGCGGTAGTTGTCGGGTAGAGAAACATCGTCGTCAGTGGTCAGGATGTACTTGTAGTTCTTGGCTGCTAGGGAGCCGACGAATTGGGCGGCATTTTTGGAGCCGATGGGAGACCAGATGTATACGAGTTCGGGATGGAGGTTCTTGAGCCATTGGCGAAAGGTAAGATCAGTGGGATATCGAGAACGGCCATTGTCGATGATGAAGATATCCTGAGGTCTGAAATGGGGTAGTGCAGATTCAATGACCTTTTGCAAAGCGTCGCGATCGGAATTGTGGCAGGGAATGACAAAGGCGGTGTCCCAAGCTTCGGTAGTGGTGGTGATCACAACGCCTTTCTCAAGATCACCGAGGCTTTTCTCATTGAAGACTTCCTGGACAGCATCGGAAGGGCTTGCCTTGGGTGGGTTGTATGGCGGGACACGAGCAATAGACAGGATGATGAGAAACATGAGGGGCTCAAGGGTGAGGACGATGACCAGAACAGGCAACATGTATCGGCGAGTCTGGGCGATTGCCTTGACCATCCAGCCAGTGGCCCAGTTGGAGATGACAATAGCAGCAACGCAAGCCATGACGAAAGCAAGAGCAGCGCCCTTCTTGAGTGTCATGGGGTAGACGTACTCTTTGGGATTGATGAGATCCCAGAAAGCCCGAGGAGAGAACTGATTGCCCAGAGCACGCCAGAATCTTGTCCATAGCGATCTCTTCTTGGTATCAAACGAAGACTTCTCGACATTGTTGGTAAGCCTTCTACCAGACTGGCTGTTCAAAGAGTTCTCAGAGGCAGATGCAGAGTCACAGTAAGGACCGTAAATGCCAACCTTGCGGGCTGTTCTGTCTGAGGTGATGGCTGGTGGAGGGGTAGAAACAGGGCTGATGATAGGGCTGGCAGGAGGAGGAGTAGCGAATGGGTCTTTCAGAGAACGAGTGGAAGGGGTGCTAGCCAGAGGAGGACGCGACTGCTCCTGGGAGGCAGGGACAGTCGGGTCTAGTCTGGCAGTACATGGCAGTATCAGATCCTCGTTGGAGGGATCTTTCTGGCTCCAGAAGGGGTTGGTAGCTTGGTTGGCCATTGGTGAAGAGAACGGGAGAAGAACTGGAAGGGATCTTCGGCCAAGCTGGAGCCCAAGGTAAAGTGAGTGGATAAGAACGAGTGTAGTGATGCTTGAATGAGAGGCTGGGTGACAAAGCGAATGTCCAAGGTAAATGTACCCTTTGAATAGAGAGATTTTTCTACAGCTGAAAGATTAACTGGGGCAAAAACAGACCTTGAGTTAACAACGGACCAGCCGTGCACGCTGTCAAGGAAGCTCGTGGATCCGATCTAGGCCTATGGATCCAAGAGCTGAGGATTGAAGCTATTGACAGCCATCTTACAAGGATCCAGGGCCGTTGCCATCGGAACAGACTATGAGGTGATGCACACTCGATGTAAGGCGAGACTCGGTCAACTGTAGCCCGGTACTGTGCTGTACAGTACGGCACAGTAAGACACAGATTGAGTCTAGCTCAAGACATTTAGTGTCAGCCGTATATGGACTTGGCGCAGGAACCGCCGTGGCAAAAGCCCAAATCCAGATAGCAGCTACAAAGGTGTTGTCATTGACTTTGCTAGTGTCTGGTGAGACCACTTTGGGGAAGTGGAACAGACACTAAAAGTAGCGTGCGGTAGTTAGTCTCGGAGACCTGCAGCCGTTGTGACGGGACCTGGTAACTGTGGCTTAAGCCGCACGCAGATATCCCTGCTAGAAAAAGAAGTAAAAATACTTTTGTGTGACATACACACCAATTCAAGTTGGAAATAACAGGGGTAAGTTTGCAGCATTTCGCATTTGTGGCTGGGCCAAGAAAGGGCTGACAGTTTATGATGGGATTATTTGATACCCTTGCATTTCGTGCGTTGTTACACAATTCTTACTGGCTACCGTCAACTTTCTTTTTTAGTTCTGGGATGGCAATACGACGAAAAGGTCATAGAGTCTGCATTTTAGCGGACAGGGGGAAATGGGTATGGGACAGCTGAATCTGAGATCTACAGATTTTGTCTACGATCTTAGACAGAGTAGTGAGTACTTACTAGAGCTCCACCAGCCAGACCGTTGGAAAGTGTCCTCCACTTTCTGGACTCGCCAAGATAACCCGCTGCGTCGGAGCAAGTCCACCCTTAAGAATTTGAATAGACAAGCCTATAATGGTGGTGTTTCTGTCCCCGTTAAGCCCCATCGTCACCCAATATCGGCAAACATCGCGATGAGGCTGAAATGCGCCTAAGCAGCTGGATCGTTAGTTAATTTAGTATCCCGGTAATTTTAATAGTCTCTGCTAGTTCATTGTGTTGCTTTTATCTTCATGCAAGGCTTCTCGATGGCGAAATCGAGACCATGGCAAACATCCCTACGATGATGAATTGTCGTGATGACATTGACAGTCATTGCTCCACTAGCTAAGTCCTCGGAATCAACGTGCACCGAGCCGTACCTGGCAGTAAGCGACGCTATAGATGTCTAGACCAGAAACGATATTGATGATGGCGCTTCATCCCGTTCAGCTTCACCGGCTTCACCGGGTTTGATAGAAGCAACTTGCAACTATTTACCGCCATCGCAGCTGCAAGGCGGATATTGAGGCTAAGACGTGATCCAGGCGAGTACTGATGCTAGTCTTTGACGTTGTTGTTGTCGTTACTGAACCGATCATTCTCGGCCTCGTCTTGCTGGTGTTGTGGGACGTAGCTTTCTCTCCGTGACGCTGGGACTCGTTTGAAATTTTCTCAGAGCTTGTCTACTGGGGTGGCATACAGAGAGGCCGTATAGATGTTTGTTGAGAAGAGCTGCGTATATAATCTGACAGTCCATCCCTTCATCATGTTCAAGTCTTGGTGTTGTAGACAACAAAGATCATCAGTCGATCTCTTTAAGAGACTCCACCTTCGTTCACACCTCTATACCTTCGTTTATATCAAATACTTTCGTTTCGTCTCTTCAAGATGGACTCTTATGAATCTACACCTGGGACTACCACTCCTTCAACTGATACTGGCTTCCCCTTCACATCGCGCTCTCAATCCTACCAATCCCTCAACTCTTCTCTCTCTCGTCCCAGCACTCCTGCTACTGAGCAAGACGTACTTTTCAGTGGGCCTCCCTCTCCTGCCGCTCGCACATCCTCCCCTGATGAGTACGTACTTGTCGTTGGAGGCCTTGGCTACATTGGCAGCCACACCACTTGGGAGCTTCTGAAGGACGCAAACAATGTTGTCGTTATCGATAACCTAAGCAACGCTTTTGTCAATGTTCTCGACACCCTCAACGACATGACAAATAAGCGCTTCAACGCTAGTTCTCGTCGTCCTGACCTCCACTTCTACGAGGCTGACTTCCGTGACAATGCTAAGATTCAGGATATCCTGTCTCTTTACTCTACTGGTTCTGGATCCAAGATCAAGCGAGTTATTCATTTTGCTGCCTACAAGTCCGTCTCGGAGAGCATTGAGAAGCCACTCAAGTACTACGACAACAACGTCGGCGGTCTCATCCGATTCTGCAGCACCTTGTCCGATTTTGGCATCAAGTACCTCGTCTTCTCATCCTCAGCCACCGTCTACGGCTCTCTCGCTGATGCTGGAGGCCGTCTGGTGGAAGAGTCCTGTACTCATTCCACTACAGAATGGCACGATGCCAG
The DNA here is from genome assembly GCA_030772735.1 of Fusarium sp. MBC 181. Taxonomy (NCBI): domain Eukaryota; kingdom Fungi; phylum Ascomycota; class Sordariomycetes; order Hypocreales; family Nectriaceae; genus Fusarium; species Fusarium sp. MBC 181. Next base: position 175,382 of record JAPHDB010000264.1, on the reverse strand, counting down.
CGGTCAGGCACGCACAACGCTTTCCGGGTGCACGGGACTGACTAACCCGTACGGGCGAACTAAATGGATCTGCGAAGCTATTCTAGCTGATTTGGCCGTGGCAGATCCAGAGTGGACTGTTATTGCGCTGAGGTATTTTAACCCCATCGGCTGTGATGACTCGGGCCGCTTGGGAGAAGACCCACGTGTTGCACCCACCAATCTCATGCCCGTGCTTCTCAAGGTGATGCTCGGTGAGATGGAGCAGCTCCAAGTCTTTGGTACAGACTGGGATACTCGGGACGGAACTGCCATCCGCGACTTCATCCATGTCTCTGATCTTGCCAGGGGTCACTTGGCTGCCCTGACTGTCAAGGAAGGCCAGGGCTTCAACACCTTCAATATTGGAACTGGCACTGGTCAAACTGTCTACGAAGTTGTTGACGCCATCAAGGCTGCTTCAGGGAGAGATATTCCCATGGCCAAGGTCGGTCGTCGAGAAGGTGACGTGGGGGTCTGTGTCGCTGATCCCAGAAGGGCAATGACTGAGCTGGGATGGAAGCCTCAGAAGACGCTACTTGACAGCTGCAGAGATTTGTGTCGCTACTTGGAGGCGCACGGCACAAATATCAGTGCGTAAGAAATTGGTGTATCCATAGAGGTGGGAAAAAACTGGGTAATTGCTTTTGCTGGTGCTTTTGGGACTTGGGTCAGATCTTGGTACATTTTTGTTTTTTCCTGCATGTTTCAGTTCGCATAAACCTTGTTAAGATTCGATAAAAGATAATATCAGTAATTAATGACAATTGAGTAATCACAATTGAGTTCAATCGCCGTTAAGATCCGGGGGTTCGTTCCTGGCTAATGTCACTGAATAATGTCACTGAAGTTCCCCCTGCGTATGTAGTCGTAAACTCTAGGAGATGAGACCCGTTTCCAGAATGAATTTTCTCTTTCCCGTGCTGTAACCACATTCCGTGTTTACGCGGCCCCTCTAAGAGAAAGTGTGTTGAGGCTTGCCGAGACACTTGGCATAGTGCTTGGTAAAAAAGTACCGAGATCTTGCACCATGCTTGGCCCACTCACGATGTACCTCGTTTAACAAATGCCTCACTAAGTGGCGCTTTAGCTTGACCAACGGGAGTGTCGGAGATTTCAGGGGGGGTTAGTACAAAGAACCTTAACTCGATGACGCCTTCGTTTTGGTAATGAATGCGATGGTGGTCAGCAATTAGACTTTTCACTGAAAAAGCAAAATCCCATTGTTGCAATGGCAGCCACACAGCTGTAATAATGGCATAATGACAGGGAGAGAAGGCGTAATGGCGTCTGTCAGATTCAGGGGAAATGGTATGCCACAAAAGGCCCCTTTAATTATTTACAGAATACTAACAATAACAACCAAAGACAAAGTCCACAGCCAAGATGCGATTCCCATCTTCACTCCAGATGACGTAGGTTCAGCTTTCCCATCCTCGATTGAACAAACCGATCCAGAGTTATTTTCTCGGTCCGTCTCGGGCTCAACACCGGACGCGTTAAAGGCCATTTGGATCCACCCAATCTCCAACGTGGCGTTAGTGTTATAATCCATTCGGCCGGAAAAGCTCCCACCGTTGCTCCACATGTTGATGTAGACCGTCGACGGCGTGACGGGGACGTGCATCTCAGAAGTCTTCATGAGCTTCCCATCGACGTACCATGCAGTCAAACCCTGCTCGCGCAGCCAGTCCAGACGATACACGGTCCAGTCTCGGTATGATCCAGATCTTGTTTCGTTGTGTGTTGACCCAGGGATTGTGGTCCATGTGGTTTTGTTCTCAGTAGGCTGATTGGAGAATTGCACCCTGTCATCTTCTTCCTTGGTAAGGACTTCAATGTCGGTCTCTTGAGTGTCGTTGTAGTAAGTGAAGAATCCAGCTACTGCTCCGGGACTCCCGGAAATGCGTGCATATACCCGAAGGGAGAGTGAGTCCACAAGAGACTCGCTGAAGTAAACCTCCCCAGCTTGTTGAGTCTCGTTTCTCAGGCGGTCCGTGTACAACACGAGCTGAGTATCATCCCCAGGTTTATCTATTGCCAAGGGTCAGCCAAGTCAGTCAAAACAATAGTTTAGTGGCCAAGACAGTGCTGTGAAAAAAAGAAAATACATACCCAGAAAGACGTGATCTGCCACGTAGTGACGTGCCAGTGCCTTCTCATTCGGCTGGCCTTGGTACTTTACAGTCACCTTCCAATCATCTCTCCACGAGGAGTTGCTGATCAGTCTGCTGGCCGCTAAGGCATCAGGCTGCTCCCTGTTTTCGGCTGCTGGATCTCCCGTGAGAATGTCATCGGTGGCAGAGGCACTGCGAAAATCATAGAAGCGGTAGAAGTCGAAAGTTGCATTATGAGGACCATCAATAGAGAATGAAGAACAGCCATCCTCAGCTGCAACTGTTGCAGCGCCGAGCGCAGCGAGCCAAATGAGGATCGCAAGACGAGCCATCACAACAATTGGAGCCAAGAATAGTAATGAATTAGTGATGTAGATGGCAAAAGAGCAAGCCTGCCACTTTTTATTCTATAGTGGTGGTTTCACATTTTCTTTGCCCTTCAGCTGCCAAGTGTCTGGTATTTAATTCTAGATGCAGCGCCCAGGAACAGAAAGCAATATCTGTCAGGTCGAGACCAAGCCTTAGGGCCTCCCTGGCGAACCAGAGCTTATGGGGACTTCCGATACGTTGGCAAAGCCTCTGCTGAAAACTACAGGCGCCACAACGGTGAAGGCAATGGGCTCCGTCGGTCCGGTAGCTAAGGCGTCGTATTACTTTTTAATGTGGAAAGACATGTTAGATTACAACCTCGTAAGAGCTCCAATACTCGCACGGTTTCCAAACAAGGAACAATCGCTGATCCAATATTCCAAATCGAGTCTGTACCTTGATTATTCCGTCGATCTGGGAATAAGTGGAAACACCAAGATCTGAAGGTGGTTTCGGCTTTTGGTCTAGCCGTGGGTCAAAGCGTATCTAGTGCAAGGATCAAGGATTGAATGTCTCTGTGACGGAACGGACAGGAGGTAGAGGAGTTAATCCGTGGTGTGGCTGGTGACATCTCCGCTATATCCGTGTTTCCGCGATTGCTCGTCCTTATGGCTGTGGTCTGACTCTAGGGTAATGGCGACAACTGATGCGATTTGAAGTTCACAAGTGATATAACTTATAATTGAACTGCAGTTTAATGCACAAGTTACTGACTATCTTCATTTATTTATTGCTAGGTGACTTTTGAACTCGTATCATTTTGGAATAGTTTTTCGTTGCTCTCAATTGAACTTTTCAATCAACATCAGTACATCAGAAGTTTACACATGCAACCAACTTTTCACACTACAGTTAACTACCAGCAACATGTAAGTTATTTGTTACTCTCCAAAGAGCTTGACACTTTAACCCTTGGTACTCATTGAGCTCAAGCAACATTGAACTTTCGACAAGCAGATATCGAGATTACGATGGTCGCGTCGTATCGCGTCGCGTCTCAACGCGTCTCGCCAATGACGACACAAACACGAATACGAGGCTTCAGACACTGGTCGTTAACCAAACCAATGATATCACTCTCTTAGCCGCCGGCCCCCAACCAGCCCCTAAACTTACCAACGCTCCATGTACTCCTTGTCTCTGCATGTACCACCCTGCAAAAGTCCACAAAATGGTCGTTATTCACGCATCGGACTTGACAGACACCAAGTCACACAGCCTCAGTGAAAACAAGCATCAAGACCTGCAAGGGCATCTCGGAAGGATGAGAAGGATCATGTATTGCCGAGTAATAAGCACTAATCTTGTCCTCCAATCGGGCTTATCCGCGCTGATGTACTGGGATTAAAATATCTTGCTGATGGCATCAAATGAGACTCACCAACTCAGCCTCTTTTGTCAGGATACTACTTCGCTTATCACTTTTGTGTCTTTCTTGAATAATCCTTCAATTCTACTGTTAATGTGCAATTGAAGTTATCCTCGTGCCTCCCTCTCAATCCAAAAATCACAAACAGCGACAATGTCAACGGCTGCAAACAGTAACCGCTCGTCTAGAGCTTTGCTTCACGTCTTAGGCGTCTCATCATTCACCTTCAGCTTCTATCTCCTTACGACGTGGGACTCAAATTACTCGCGTTCATTCGGATGGTACTTTCAGCTCTTGACAGTTGTCGGCCTCGCCTTGTCGCTAGCCACATTCTCTCTTGGTCTTATCGCAGATTTGACACTCAGCAATGTCTTCTCCGAGGCCAAAGACACAATCTCAGTCCTTGCGACGCCTCTTGAGGTCCTGATAGCCGTTTTGTACTGGTCTATCAGGATGCATGACCCAGCATTACTCATGCCTGAAGATCTTGTAATTGATCCTCTGCCCGATCTTGGTTTTCACCTCGTCCCAGCTATTCTGCTGGTTCTGGACTTACTACTATGGAGTCCACGGGCCACTATCGCTACACGAAATATGATGTCGCTCAGTACCGTTTTGGCTGTTGTATACTGGTGTTGGATTGAGCTGTGCTTCTACAAGAATGGCTGGTATGTTCATGGCAGCCCCATTCAAGTCTTTTGCTAACTGAACAGGTACCCTTATCCGATGATGGACCAATTCTCATCTACACAGCGTGTCGTTATCTTTGTAGCATCAGCTGGTCTCTTGACTGCATCGTCTTCCGGGCTTCAATGGGTGCATGGAAAAATTCATGACCCCACGGGGAAAAAACTTAGAGTCGAATGAGACGTAGTACAGAAATTGAGAGGGTGTTGACGGTGACCCCGAGGGACTTCCTTATCGTCTATTGGGGGCTTTCCACGTGTACGACAAGCGGGATAGATTGATTCTTTTTAGCTTAGCACAAGATATTCATTCGTGATAGCACAATGGCCCGGCCTAAACTCCTTAGACGAGACGCCAATTTTACAAATGACAGTAGAATCTACCTTTGTTATCAATAATTGCCTAGTAAAGACACCAATTGGAGAGCTTTCTAATTCTTTATCCTCACCCACGTGCGTTTGACAAACCCCATCAGCCTTGCCAGCGCATCAACAATCAACGAGCTCTCGTGCAGAAAAGTCAAACACGGCTGTCCCCGACAAGATCGTTGTCCTCTAATCCTTGCATTCCAACTCTAGACGGAGCATAAAATCCCAAAATAGCAGGTATCGGTGATAACAGCCCTAACCGAAATCCAAAACAGCATGGATGCTGCATGGTATGACATGAGCACTTAATTAGCGCAGCCCCCAATTGAGTCCAGATTTCTGCTGCGACCCAACAGCCTCGGAGTTATGGTCCGAAGTTCCCTTTTTGGCCCAGACATGCATTTTCACATGTTTTTATTATTAGAGAGTTGAGGGTAGGCTTTGAAAAATACGGCTGATTCGGGAGGATGACTAGATTTACGAATATCACGTAAGGGTGGAGTGTTAAATCCTTCAATGGTGATCTAATCGCCGAAGGATCCGTAGTGATCGACGTATCAGCTTAGCTAACCACTACTCTAGAGCCAATTGAATTTGCATCAACCTGTCATATCAGGTCGACTCACGATAGGCTTCAAATTAACTTCACTGCGCCAGGGTCTGAATGGCTGTGAGGCAAAGGCGCAGGAAATAACTTTCGGGTCCCGAGGGGCAGAGCAAGACACCTGAGACATGCATTGAGAGAATTACTGATCTAGCTGCAGTTCAGAGCGCCTAGGAACGCGATGGAGTGGCACAGAGAGGTCTTGATAGCGATGACAGGGCCTTCGTTGACTAGGATAGCAGTGAGGGTCCCTTGCAAAATCATGGGTCTTTCAGCATGGGAGGGAAAAATAGAACCACAGCCCAGTGATCGATGACTGCAAATCAATGATGATGATATCGCAGAATCTGAAGGCCAGGATGAGTCAATTGTTCTTGTATATATACGATGCGGTGTATAATGTTCATGCATGATATGTTTCTGTATCTCCACTCAAGTTGCATTGATCATACCCCAATACAGCCGCCGCCATGTCTATCACTATTGTTGCTGCAGTTGCATTATTGTTTGTAGCGATTGTTCTTAAGGCGCTGTCCAATTTCTTTCGTGGTCCACTCTCAGCCCTACCCGGACCGTGGTACACGCATTTTACAGGCATTCCACTACTCTACACCCGAGCAACTGGAACGAGTCGCCAACATCTTCGCCGCATCCACAAATTCTATGGTCCAGTAGTGAGGGTCGGACCTAGTGAGGTCTCTATCAACAGCCTTGATAGCTACTACAAAGTTCACGGCGTGGGAAGCCGCTGCATCAAAGCGCCTGTCTTCGACAGTATACGATTCAGTCACTCGCCCATGCTATTCACCATGCGCGACCCAAAGCTTCATGCGCAACGGAAACGGGTTCTTGGCCGTGGCTTTTCTGCTATGAAGGATGAGCAAGAGATCACGATTCGACGATTGGCTGAACTTGCGGTGTCCAAGATCAAGAAGGAGGCTCAGGATGGCAGGGCTGATGTGTACAAGTGGTGGCGCTGCTTGGCAGTTGATGTTATCAGCGAGATGGCAGTCGGAAAGCCTTTTGAGCTGCTCAAGTCGGGTGGACAGGACTTGCCTGTATTCAAGGCCTTGGGAAATGCTGGTCCAAGTGTCATTCTACAGGTCATGCTACCCAGCTCGCTTCTGGCTCTTACCAAGTGGTCCCCAATTACTTGGCTGCGCGATGTTGGCCAAGTCACCGAGATCATCTTCAACCGTGTATCAACTGCACTCAATGAAGTACTTTCACCCTCATGTGGACCAAGTATGGTTCGACACATGTTGAATGAAGCGGAGTTAAGTAAGAGACCTGTTTTGAGCGATGATGAATTAGGTTCTGAAGTGGCTATGATGCTTGTCGCTGGGTCTGACAGCACAGCTGCGACGTTGACATATGCCACATGGGAGATCATCAGGGATCCAATGCTGAGGAGGAAGATCGAGGAGGAAGTTGCTGGTCTACCAGAGGATTTCACTTCCAAAGATCTAGAGGCACTGCCACTGTTGAGCAGCGCTCTAGAAGAAGCCTTGAGAATGTATAACCCTGCTGCTGCACTTGTTGAAAGGATTGTGCCTCCAGGTGGAATCTCGGTTCATGGATGGAATATTCCAGGTGGCACAATGGTTTATACAACGGGCTGGCTCGTTTCGCGACTTGAAGAAATCTTCCCTAATCCAGATGTGTAAGTCAACCTCCTGCAACGACCTGTATGTAACTTATCGCTGACTCGATCAGGTTTGATGCCACAAGATTTATAAAGCCATCGCACGAACAAAGTAGAGCACACGTACCTTTCAGCATTGGCGCAAGGAGTTGCATCGGCATGCACCTCGCTCGCATGGAGATTCTTGTCACACTTGCTACCTTCTTTCGCGAGTGTAGGGGTTTGAGGATACACGACGACACGACGGACGATATGATGGCGCAGGTTGGGGAGTTTTTCATTGTACCCAAAGGAGGGAAATGCGATATCGTCATGTAAATTAAGTATCTGAGAAAGTCAATCTTATCTACAAAACATGCGTTGTCTTATCAGTGGCGATTCCGCAACAGCGGTTTAAACTCCAACCTTGACAAACACACTCGAATCAAGAGCGTGAGCTGCTCGAACACGTCACTATTATAATCTGGATCGAGTTTAAAATTATTCAAGTCATGCTGGCGGGAAGAGCAATGGATTTGTATGAGTTTATCTTAGGGCACACATCGTTATAAAGCCAATTACATTTTACTAAGCAGAAAATCCTATTCCCCTTTCTCTTCCAACTTTCCCAGACTTCAGCTTTCCCAGACTTCAACTTCACAATGGCACCACAATTGATCGTGCCGCATTTCCCAGACAGACACTCCGCATCTCACCCTTCTAAGATGATCATCCCCAACGAACAAGACGCCCCCCAACTTGCCCGACGAGGGTGGTTGTTCGGCGACAACATCACACCCGGCTACATGACTCCCCAGGGTGGCGGTGCCTTCACTTTCGGAGGTTTTACTTCGATGCAGATGTTTCTCATGGGCGGCTTTCTGGTTATCATTCTCATCATTGGTGTTGCTGCCTGCGCCGGCGGCGGCGACAGCAAAAAGACATCAACTGATGAAGAGGCCGGCGATGATGACAAGGAGGAGGAGGAGGAGGAGGAGGAGGAGAAGGACGACTAGGTCAAGGTAGCCCTCCCCCGCACTGTCCGTGGGCATCGCATTCCCAAGGGTGTCACCGTTAACTTCTAAGAAGGCGGAATAGACTGTTTGTCGAGTAAGGCCCACCGACACCTTTTGAGAGGCATCAGGCTAACTGCGTCTATAGGATGTCGTTCTGGTCGGTGCTAAACCTGGTGGTTCACGTGGTTGGGTATCATATAACGAAAGGAGTTACGCTGCTATAAACAATGGGGGTTCGTGGCAGGAGATCCCGTGTGGAGCATTCTTCAGGTAGGGGCAGGGTTGACCCAAAGCTTTGGTATCAGGGATGGACTCTGTTTGTTGACTTTCCTTCCGGCGGATCTGGTGTTTAAGGAGTTTTGTGGTAGATAACACTACGAAAGGAGCAATGTGGCCTCTTTAGCCCCCTTCATCCATGAACCAATATGCACCTGCTGTTTTCTAAATCCGACGTCGATGCAAAGCCCCAATTTACTTGTCGTTGTCCATGAGCGTATACTTTGACGATCATCCCGGCTTCGCCCCAGTGCCAACATGACTGTAGGTGGCTTCCAGAAGATTCCAAGTGGCTGCTGTGCGAGTGAAAGGCTTTGTGTCAGGTCACATCAGCCCTTGCTTTGTGTAAGAGCTAAAAGCGAATTTGGATGCCTCAATTCGTTTGAAATATGTTTGAGTTTGTACAAGAAACCGTATACCGATAATGACTAATTATCCCCCATCAACTGTGCTCCCAGTTTCCACTCCCAGACAACCGACTAACAGGAGAAATAGGCGTGTCAGGATGAGTTGTGATCTTGGCGCCATTGTTCGTGTCGATGACGAGGCTCTGAGAACTAACTTTCCCACTAAAATCTCTCTTGGTCGTCAACTGTTTAATATCACTGTAGTCCAGTTTCGCGTCATAACTGTTAAAGTCTCCAACTGGAGGGTCGAAGCTGCCATTGAAGGTGCACTGCACCCCATCGACGACAAAGGTGGCTGAGATTTTGTGTCCTCCGTCGAAGCTGCTGACTGTACCCGAGGTGGTAGGCATCTGCGACTGTCAGTGGGTTGATTCTGAAGCTTATTTAGTCAGCTGACCTTGATCGGGCTTTTTTGTTTGGCCGGGAAGATGGACAAGGTTGGAGTTGGGAGGGGTATGAGAGTCAAACTGTGAGACAAGAAAATCCCGGGGAAAGGCGTTAAGTTATAGAACCCTGGATTCAGCTTTGCCACAGATTATGATCTCATTGTTCTTCGCGTGGACTGGTGGGATTGGACATTTTGAGAAAGCCACTTGGTCGAGACTACGCCACACAATCCATTTTCGGAATTGACTTCAAGGCTTGCTCACCTGATCAAGAGCTTGCTTACTCTCGCCTTTGGGGTTTCTGCCTGAATGAACACCCGACAGAGTTTCGCAGTGCCTCAAAATAAGTGGCATCTACAGGCGGGCCTGGAACGTCGGGCGGGGGCAGTTTACCACCCCTCCCCGGACGCATGTCACTAAATACGGGAAGAGTCTGCAGCTTGTACAACGAGAAATGCCATATAATTTCAGTGTTAAATCAATATAACTCCAACGTGTTCTTTACAGTCTGTCCTTTCAATTCTCCGTCCTCGCCAACCCATTCAAATGACACGAGAGTACCCATGGCCACCATGGCGCCTGCTTGCCATACTTCCATTCCACCAAGACAAGACGCTGTTGTGCCATGGCTTTGTAGTATTCGTGAACCGGTTAAAAGGGTCATCCCAAGGCACATAATAGACAACAAGAAAAGCAACAAGGCCGTACCCCACGGCGACACAAGCCGCCGATGTGCTCAAGGAAGCTGTAGCACTCCCTTTAGTAAGGGAAATATATACGCTCTTCCAAGAAAGGGTCAGGCAGTACCCTTTGGCTGCAGTTAAGACACTGGAAACGGCTTTGGCAGCTGCAGCCACCAGGCCCACAGCACCAGCGACGATTCCTCTCCAGCTTTTCCACCACCCACCACTTGTGTTAGTCTCTTGTGTCCCGCTTGGGCTATCCGCTTCATGCTTCTCGTTCTCATTGTCAGACGCGTCGCTTTCATTCTCAGGTGGAATAGAAGACTTCTCCCGTTCGAGGGTAATATTTACATTGCAGTTAAATTCCCGGCTTCTATTATATCCAAGTTGAGGGGCACAATCTTTCAGATGTTTGTTGTTGAACCAAGAGGCGCGTCCGATCTTTAAGCTTTTCTGGGGACGGTCTTGGCGCACACAGAGGAGGATTCTCATATTTTGAATGCGAGGCGCGCGCACTTGTGGAGAGATCTTGGAAATGCCTTCACATGCAATGATTGTGAGGTGATTTATATCCTCGTTGCGAGATACCTCCATGATGGTATCTTGTAGGGTTTTCTTTGTAGAGGCCCGAACGAATGGTCTCTCTGAGAACAGTCAGTTGCAAATCTAAAACAAGGCAGCTAGATGCATACTCTTCCGCGATTGCCAACGACTTTTCTTCCACTTCTTTCCCACTTCTTCAGCCCTTGATTCTTCGCAAACGACAACGATTATAGCCGCGCCCTTGTCATTTTTTCGGTGGTCTCTCTTGATGGCATCCTTAATGAGACGCATCTGTTCTTTCTGATCAAGACGCATCTGTTCCTCGTGGGAGATCCTATGGCTGGATGTGCCATGGTGTGTCTCCGGTGCACGAGGAGGGGAACCCATTTTGAGGGCTTAGTATGGCTTTGGTATCGAAACGGCCTTCGAGTATCTAGAGCAATGGGTGAAAAGAAAAAGCAGAAGAAACATCCGGAGAGCGAGAGCCTTAAATAATACATGTTGAGCGAAAAGCCGACGAGCGTCGTGACTGGTCCACGTTTGTACCAGACTCGGTGAGAGAGCTGGCCCAATTATGGGATGAGAGAATGATATCTGCTACCGACACCATAATGCATGCCGACCGAATAGTCGCATAGAGGCTTAGTTGCCAGCTTACTCTGTTGTACAAGTCTGAGTGGCTTGAGGAGCCGAGTGCCCATTTGACGTTCTTCGCGATTTTCAACCCGGTGACATCCGCAGTTTGCATAAAGTGCAAAACATCTCACCCTGCCGAGTTATCAGCTGACGGGATAACTTCTAAGACTCGGCTGTGGAAATGAATTGAGATGGCGAGATTGAGGCTCTGTTCCAGGCAGTTGCTAAGCATGGGTCTTGTTATTGCACACGATCTAAATATAGACATCTCTCTAAATAGAATGTTCTATACTTTTTAGCGAGATGCCATCCATGGGAGGAATGGAAGAAGTCAAGGTTCCCTCGTGGGACGCGTTAAAAGTCTACTTGGCGATAAACTGCAAGCTCAATTCTAACCAATCAGATCATGGCATCTCGCCAACACCGAGAAGGTCCCCGGTTCGATCCCGGGCGGAACCACATTTTTGCATTTCAGTGCAACAGCGCAGACATCACGGCAATCAATTATTCTTCCGTGTTTAAAAGAACACCGATGATTCTCAGAGCACAGCACACATGGTAGAGAGCGGATCTCATGTTCTGAAGATAGCAATTATAGTGGGACAAACAATACTCAGAGCCGGTCATACCAATTGTCCACTACTATTTAGTCTGATGGGAAATTCCGTTCTACAAGTCAAGTCACCAAGTTGTAAGTCATATCAGATTGAAAGGTAAAAATATACGTGTATAAATATTTCTATGTGGTATAAAAGTCTATTCAGAATAGTCCAATGCCTCTATAAAGAGAGCATTTAGAGAAGGGCAAAAGCACCGACAACGGCCATGATACCGGCAGGGATGACCTGGGCAGCACCAGCAGTGACGGGAGTGGCAGTGGCAGGAGGAGCACCAGCGCCAGTACCGGAGGGGACAACAGGGGCAGGAGGCTGAGCACCGGAAGGCTTGGGGGAGTTACCGGTAGGGCCAGCAGGAGGAGCAGAAGGACCGTGGCAGGCAGTGGGCTTGACGAGAGAACCGTTGCTGTCGAAGGGAGCGTATCCGAGGCACTCGGAGTACTCAGCAGCGCAGGTAGCCTTGTTGGAGCCGGAAGCAGAGCGGCAAGAGTCGTACTTGTCAGTGCACATCTCAGCACAGTCCTTGGCCTGAGCGGGAGAAGAAGGAGTGGTGGGAGGAGCGTAACCGGTGGGGGGAACGCAAGAGGTGGTGGTGTGGTGAATACCAGTGACGGTGACGGTACCGGGCTTGGTAACGGGGATGGTCTGGTTGCCGTAGGTAAGAGTGGTCTTCTCGGGGCAGTAGGTGGTCAGCTTGGTGACGACCTCAGTGGTGTAGACGGGCTCGACGGGCTTGGTGGGCTTGGCACCCTCGTGGCAAGCAGTAGGCTTGACGAACTTGCCGCTCTCCCAAGGGTTGAAGCCAAGGCACTGAGCGTACTTGGCAGCGCACTCGGCCATGTTAGCACCGGGGGCAACGCGGCACTCATCGAACTTGTCGGAGCACATCTCAGCGCAGTCGCCGGTGTGGGTAGGCTTGGGAGGAGCATAACCAGTAGCGGTAGCAACAGGCTTGGTGATGGTGCAAGAGCAGTCCTCAATGGTGAGGGTGGTGGCCTTGGTGACAGTGTAGGTCTTGTCACCGTAGGTCAGGGTGGTGGCAGCAGGGCAGTAGGTGGTCAGGTGAGTGACAACCTCGGTGGTGTAGTGGATGGTCTCGTTGGAAGGAGGAGCATAGTGAGGAGAGGCGTTGGCGGCACCGAGGAGGGCGCTAGCGAGAGCGGCAGTCTTGACGAAACCCATTGTGACGGTTGGTTGATGCTTGAAAGATTAAAGCGTAAAAAGCGAGTGTATTAAGCGAAGGACGCGAGAAGTTGGATCAAGTAACGAATGTGATTATCGAGTCTGGGATGAAGAGGAAAGAAAATGGACAAGAGCGGATGATAACGAGAGTTTATAACTTGATTGAATTTGCTTTGTTCTATTGTTGTCAAGCGATCACATACGATCGATGCCCCTGCATGCGGGGATATGATGAGCGCAAGGACCCAAAAAAGCTCGTGTTTATTTTTGGTCCTCACTTGTTGTCATCCTATACGAAGAGGTAATTTGCCAGTGGACCAAGCGAATCGAGGTCCGGAACTCGGCTCTCAGGGCCCTGACTAAAAAGAAATGTTGTAGCCAATTGGAGCCTCACAAAATATACGAGAGGTGCATTACGGACTGTCGCCCTGCTTTCTGGCTTCACCGTGCCCCTGGCGCTAGTGTTGGTACCTGCGTTAGGCTGATGACTAGTGACATGTAGGGAGACGAAAAATGGGTGATATGATGTCTTTGATTCGAGCGGAAACGCGTCGTAAGCTTTTTGTCTGACATGAACTAACCGACTCTGTCCCATTCAAACGTTCCGTGTCTGCCAATTAAGATTAAACAAGCATAACAAAAAAAACAGACGAAAAACGATCGAGAGGAACAGTCCCAAAAGCCTGGATCAACAGACGCATTGACCCTTCCCAACCTCTTCAACCGCCACGGCCCATCCGTATCAAAGCTTCATGTCGTCTCGTGTTTTGACCTCGCCCATATCTGAGCCCTGGAAAATGTGATTGCAGCGACCGAATGACCTGTCATGCATAGCTGAGACAGCTCTAGAAGCTTTACCGCTACACGACAAGAGCATGAATTGACATTGTTAGCAAGTCGGCTAAACTGTTTTGAGCTATTCTGGGCGCCCGCAGGCTTTCGGCGTTTGCCGGGCCCTGACCGTTCTTGAGGCACTGACGCTTGGGAGGGAACTTGACGTCAGGTGGAGTTTTGGTGGAGTGGTCTAAATCGGGTCAGCTCCATGAGTCTTTAGGGTAAGTTTGTGAGTTTGAGCGATTTTTATCATCAACTTCAGAATAATAGAGGTATCAATATGTTGAAGAGACACAGAGTTTTGTGATGTTTAGCACTGTGAATAATTGAAGCTGTATCTGTCCTTGTTGAGCAGAAAATGTAAAGCCAAATATCGAGTCAGTTGCGTTCCTGTGTGTCGAGTTCGTCATCCCCTTTGTCATGCAGTTTGGCCAGAACATTGCTATTGTCGGTGGCAATTCGCCAAAGAATGCTTGCTGTGTAAATTATTTCGAGTTTGCCTCTCTAGCAGCTTGTGCTGCGAACAATCCCTTCAACTCTCCCGTACAATCCTCTTGATCCATAAAAACTTCAATCATCTTAACCCCATCATTCTTGTTGATCGCTTCCGAGTCAAGCGCAGTTCTCAATTCGCCCCACGTCTTTGCCGCAAAGTACCGGCTTTTCAATTCCTCATCGCTATATCCAAATAATCCCAGCGTATGCTTAAAGTTCCACGGCGCAATGTCGTTATAGTCCGCCTTTCTCCCGTGAATCGCTCGTTCAATTGTGTACCCGTTATTGTTAATTACAAAAATCACGATGTTGAGTTTTTCTTTGACCATGACGCAGATTTCTTGCGCCGTCATCTGCAGACTTCCGTCCCCGATGAAAAGAATTGTACGCTCGGTATCTTTGTTATGCGCGTTCTTGTCGCGTTGCGCTAGAGCTGCTCCTAGCGTGGCGGGAAGCATGTACCCAATGGATAACCACGTGACAGCTGTGAAAAAGCGACTTCCTTCTGGGAGTTTGAACACTTTTCCACCTTCTGCAGCAGTGCCAGTTTCAGTCAAAATGGTATCACCTTGACGGAACATGGGGTTGACGTAGGGGTAGAACAAATCCTGAGTGAGAGCTCCAGATGGCTCAGGCTCAGGATGAGACTTGGTAGTCTTTGTCGGGCCGTCGATCTTGGTAAGTCGCGACGGATCGAGTTTGCTGAGAAGCTTTTGAATGAATGGTCGAGGGGCTTGATCTCGAATAACTCCCTTCGCGATCTTGATCTGTTCTGGGGAAAACGAGATGGTGACATCCTCGTTGGGAATCGCCGTGAAGATACCGGTATTGATGTTACTCAGATGCGGTCCAAAGAAGAGGATCAAGTCAGATGACTTGAAGTATTCTGCTGCACTCTTATCTCCGCAATTTGCGAGGTAGACACCGTGGACATTGGGCAACTCCTCGCTGATCAGACCTTTGCCGAAAGCTGTAGTCCACGTCGGCCAGCCGGTAATGTTGATGATCTCATTGACCTCAGCGAGGACGCCCATATTGCGACTCTCGCCATCAACGAGGATTAGCGGCTTCTGTGCTGAGTATACCCGCTCCAGGATCTTATCAACACTTGCCGTATCAACCTCCAAAGCCCCCAAAGACGGGCTGAGAACACTCTTGACATCGAAGTTGGCAGTCGGAACAGACAATTGAACCATGTCATCAGGAATTTGAAGATACACTGGTCTCTGGTGGATCATCGCCTGTTCAATGATCCAATCAATTCTCTCCGCAGCCCCCAATCCATCCGTGAGACAGACCTGCGCCGCAGTAACATGTGCATGCATAGCCGCAAATCTCTTGTACTCGCCATCTAAAAAGGTATGATGAACGTTCAACCTCGCAGCCTGCGTAGAACGCGGTGGTGCGCCGACGATGTGGAGGACCGGTGCTCGCTCAGCGTATGCGCCTGCGATAGCATTGATAGCTGACAGTTCACCGACGCCAAAGGTGGTAACTACCACACCCAGAGTATGCATGCGAGAGTAGCCATCTGCTGCGTAGGCGGCGTTAAGTTCGTTGCAGTTCCCGACCCAGTGTAGACCAGCAGGTTTCACGTAATCGAGAAGCTTGAGGTTGTAGTCTCCTGGTACGCCGAAAACGGAGCCTATGCCGAGCTGTTTGAGGCGGGTGAAGAGGTAAGCTCCGAGAGGAATCGTGTCTTGCTTGTTTTGTGCCATGGTAGTGTCTAAATGCCGTAACTGGAAATATTATAATATTGTATTGTATATGTGTATAAAGTCAAGTTGGTTTATGTCTTCAATAACTGATCTGCTTCCAGCATCCCCGCGTTCACCATGACTTAATGGTCCTCGTTATGCCGCGACCGGCTGCCAAATCGGGAATAGTGATTCAATCTCCTTGTCTAGCCGGCCCATCATCAACATTTGCCGAGGCAATTGAGAATATTATGGAGAATCAAGCTATTCTGTATTTGGCTTAGAGATAGTGACGCTACGGTTCGGAACATCATCTTGTGACATTAAAATGTGAATAGAGTGGTTACAGAGTGCATATCTGGAAAGCGTAGTGGCTGGTAGACACAGCCGTAGGTGGAAGTTTGGGAGGATAAGGGAGAATCTAACGTCATGGAGGTTTTGTTCCAGATAACCAGTTCCCGAAATGCAAGTGACAGTATCTCTTGTTAGTCGTAGAATCGCACGTAATCTCATCAACAGAATCGGGACATGATTGTATTGCATCGATGAACCATCGGTTAAAGTTGTGTTAAAACATCGGGCTGCAGTCTATTCTGTAGCCGTTGGCTATATCTCATTCCACTGGAGTAAAGTAAGAGTGTTTACTTGGTCCAGCAAACTCCAGAGCCAGGACCAGGCTGGCACTGCATTCGACCACCACCACAAGCCCAGCAGCCATAGTTACCAGAACATTCACACTTGCCGGGAGCACAGTTGGAGCCCGGTCTACGGCATTCAGGGAAGCAGTTGCAACGCTTCTCAAGGCCACGGTCGGCGAGAAGTCCCTGCGAAAAAGGGTTAATAACAGTAAAACTGTGCTTGTCATGGAGTGTTCGTACCTTGTCGATTCCGGTGTAGGTGTACTCGCCGTCCTTGACAACAGCGTAGTCAGGCTCAGGAATGGCCAGCACTTGGGCGGAGAGGAGAGCGGAGAAAAAGAGTGCGAGCTTCATGATTGGAGTCTTGGTGGTTGATGGAAGTGAAAGAATGCTGATGTGGGATATCTAGTTCCTCAAGGCGCAGGTCCAAGTTCTTATATCTCTTCAAACTACCTATTTGCTACTTGAATCCTCAATATGCGTACTGTAGCCAATCGCCATTGGTATTTCGGAAGGATTATACTGAACCCGCTGAAGGATGAGTTTTATGTGGTCTGATATGTTGATCTGGGGCACAGATTAGGCGAGAAAACATATATGGGAGACTGGTATGGCAAAGATCTTCAATAACCAATCAGTAAGCCGACTACAGCTTCGCTTCTTTATGCATCCTCAATCCTGTAGGCTTCGCTGTCAGGAGGATCTACAAGGATCTAACTTGAATTGCTGGGTTCAGTTAGAGTGATTTTACCAAAGTCCCATTTACGGTCAAGAGGATTCTGGATTGCCTCAATCTTGGCGAATTGATCCTTCGAATAATCCTTAGCAAGGCAAAAGACCCACTAACTACGAGTCATCCATTAGGAGGATTTGTCCGAGATCCTAGTCTTGCATAGCCACCGCTCAGCCTATGGAGAAAGAACAAGTTCAATCGTGTAGTGTAGAAGTGATATGTATTGACTGGTTATGAACTGACTTTGCCTTGACGGTGAAGCCGGCGGATAGAAGGATTGGACCTATCCGACACCCATACATTGATTCACCATATGAGACCCAAAATACTCTAAAGCTCAGACCTGGGTGCCGCAACACCAAGCTCGATGGGATGAACCTGAGTGCCCTGAGGCAGATACGTCTCAGACCCAAAGGCAAGGAGGTCCGCGCCACCATCAGAAGCAGTATAAAAACGGTTGAACTCCCCTTCCAAGTCCGTGCATTCGAAGTCCCAGGTTACTTCGGAGGTAATGCAAGACACAGCTGGTGCTGAACACACAAGCTTCCCATCCGACTTCTGCTCACAAGTGAGATGTTCAAAAATAGGCATCTCTAGGAGCTGTTCATCGCATTTAACAATACGATTGTGATAGTCGGGGTCTTCAAGATGAAGAAAAACACAAATGTAGGAACCTTCAGACTCTTTGAGATAGCCTGTTTCAGGCTCAATGGTGAGATGTAGAACTGGTTCGGTAGGCTTCCAGCCAATCATTGCCCAACCAATATCCCAACTTGATAGACGTTGTCCGTTAAACCCACTCAACGATGAGCCGATACCGACGAGATCGAATGTTGGCAGAGGCTGCCAAGGGCCTTGGCCAGTAGTTGTAGTAGCCTCGGCTGTCGTAGTTGTTGTTTGTTCGGCAGTAGACACTTCAGCTGTTGTAGTATCCATAGAAGTAGTTGTTTCCAGTGTTGTAGGCGTCAGGGTAGCTGCAGTAGTGTCGCTGGATATGGTTTCCACCCGGGTTGTATCATTTGGTGTTTCTTCGGTAGTAGAAACTCCACTGGTTGTAGTGCCCGCAGAAGTATTAGTCACACTAACTGAAGTCGCTGAACTAGCCTCTCCCTCGGTAGTGGGTAGTTCAGTTGTGGCAGTGTCTGTGCCGGTAGTGGTCATGTCAATCGTTATTGTAGCATATACATCAATGGAAGTTTCTGTGGATGCAGCTTCTTCTAGCGTCGTAGAGGATAATTCAACCGTCGCACTGTCGATAATGGGTGTCGGGACCACAGCATCAACTTTACTGGTGGCTGTTTCGGCTGTTGCAGTGGAAAGCTCAGTCGTGGTAGTGTCCGAAGTCGTCTCGGTGGTGAAATCTGTTTGCTCCGATGTTGCGTCGATGGTTGTGGAAAGGGATAGGTCAGACGTTATTGCAATCCCTTCTGATAGTGATGTGAAACCGGCATCACTGGAGACAGGCGCGGATGTACTGGCTGATGGTACGGCGAGAAGAGTTGTGCTCGTCGCCGCCACATCTTGTATAGTTGAGGTTGAGCGAAGCAGAGCCGAAGTGTCTAGCTACATGTTAAAACTCCATGGGAAAGGTCAGGTTTTTTTTGTGATTACTTACCAGAGCTTCTAGGACGAGGCTTACAGACACTCGCGACAGCAGCGTTAGCCGCAAAAGCGACAGAGCAGAAGAAAACGCCACGCATGGTGAAAGAAGGACTACCGACAAATAGATCAGGAAAGAAAATAGAATGGCACAAGCTAGCATAAATAGAATCTCCTAGATATCTTTATTCGAAGACTGTAAACCCCGAAGCTCATCTCCGTAGTGGGCGGATGACCTGAAGCTATTGACAATTCGCTTCAGCTTTTCCAATAGTTCAGGCACTAGCCATAATAATTCTCCTTGGCACCGTGACAGCGCCTTAACCGAGACTTCCGCCCTGTAGTGCGCCACTGAGACCCTGTATTTTAGCGATTTCAATGGGACCTGCAAACAAGTCCAGGAATACGCACAGGACTTGTTGAGCTTGACTTTGCATTTATTCGCAGACAGGGCAACATGTTTATCTTTGAGATTAGAAAACTAAAAATGCTCAATTGGAGAAGTTCGAGAGTTAAATGAAAACAGTGCTTTACGGTAGAAAGTTTTGGCTGGTGTTAAGGCGCTCTTAAAAGCTCTGGTAGGGCTCCATTCAGAGTCAGTCTGGTCCCCAATCCATGCTCCACTGTCGTTGCTTTGCTAAAGTTCGAGACCGTTTCTCCCTTGACTTCTAGCGAGACTACCAGAATAATCGACTCATGGATCAATTCAGCTCTACAAGGATAAGCTTAAACCTCGCGTCGCGTGACACGCAGATTGAAGTTCTCAATAATCCAGACACCCTACCCCGAGTTAGTCTCAATACTACCGGCCCAGTGCAGGTCCACTTACAGCGTTGAAAATGTCAGTAGGCTTCTCAGGCTTAACGATGCTAAAGTCAAATCGTCGCAACAACTACAATCACATTAGCATGACGCCTGTTCAATGATCAGTTGACAAACTTACCTCAACAAAGATCTTGTTCAACTCCATGATCGCAACAGGTTTACCAAGGCACTGCCACTTTCCACTCGAAAACACAAGACCAACATGATCAGCCATAGCCTCAAGACGTTCAGGGTCGGCATTCAACCATCGCTCGGGACGGAAGACAGCTGCATCCGGACCAAAGACCTTCTTAGAGTGATAGACGCCAAAAGGTGAGATACCAATTTGTGTACCACCGGGAATGAACTTTCCATTAATGGTGTCGCCCTCTGGAGGAACCGCCTTGTATAGAGGTCCTGCTGCGGGTACCTTGATGCGAAGACCTTCTTGGATGGTGGCTTGGAGGAAGGGTAGCCTTCGGGCCTCAGCATCGGTGATGGGCGATGAGATTGTTCCGGCTTTGGCAGCGTCGTCGATTTCTTGCTGAAGACGTCTGTAGGCAACTGGGTTTGTGAGGATACACAGCATAATCATGCGGATTGTAGTCGCAGTTGTTTCGCTTCCGGCAACGACATTGAGCAGTGACTCTCGAGAAGTTTGTTCCTGACTTAATCCGTTTTTGATGAAAGATCCCAACATATCAGCATGAGGAGTCGCACCCGGTGCAAACCGTTCTGCGACCTTCTTATTCGCAACACTCCCCATCGTCAGCATTTTCTCACATCGTAAAGCACAGAATTTCTTACCCGATGAAAGCGCCAAAGCCAACACCATCAGTCTCCTTCGGCAAAAGACCACTGAACAGACGAGAATGAAGCAAAGAAATCATCCAAGGCATATTCGCCATGGTGACAGTAACTGGGAAGTAAGCTCTGGTGATTTTGAGGAAATCATAGACATCCTCATCCTTTGTCAGGTATCCGAACTGGTGACCGAAGGCAAGATCGCTGATGACGTCGAGAGTAAAGAATTGTGTCTTTTGGGCAAAGTCTACGGGACGGAATTCATATTCTGTTGATAGGTACTTTGTTTCGAGAAGTTCGATGAACTTGGCGATGATGGAGTCGACGGAACGTTCCAGTGAAGGGTTTTCTTTGCCAGAATACTGATCACAGTTAGCTTGTGAATGGCGTGGAATGAAATGGGTAGGTCATACACCAGCAGCCATCTTGTTGCGTAGTTTCCGGTGACCCTCTTCATCTTGCATGGAGAAGAGGTTGTCCTTGCCAGGTTCGAAGCGCATAGATGCGAACCCTAGATCCGTCAGTAGATTCCAGAAATACCAAGGTGGTGTTTTCACATACACGGTCCTCTGACATAAGTAGATTTAGCAGAGTTCATTCTCCTCAACAGCGCGGCGTCATCCGTCGCCAACTCGTTGGGTCCAATGCGCACCAAAGATCCTGCAAGCACTTAGTATGTACCCATTGCAAAGAATCATTAACCCTACCATATTTCTCAATCGCTGCTTGTATCTCCATCGGCTGCTGTGCTCTCATCGATCCTCTGAACATCCAAAGCCTGGTAAATCCTGCCCCAAAGGGTCCCGGAACGTGACAAAGACGGTACCATGCTCGCAGTGTGTCGACAATAAAGAAAACCAGCAGTGCGGTGGCGACTGTACCAATGATGGTCTTGGGATTATCGGTAAACTGCTCGAGAATATCACGCAGCAGCCCTGGCGAAGCGCCACTTTCGTCACTCATCTTGTTTGTGCGATGCTTGGAGGAGAAAAGAGAGAAGGACAAAGAAGACCCCTCTTTGAACAATTGTATAATCAGAGTAACATTTCCGACTGAAACCGTGAAAGTGGAGAATGAAGATGGTTAATCTGCAGATCTGCGGCGTATCGTTGTAATTGTAGTGGTTGCAATTGGCCAGAGACCGATAACCCACACGGAACGGTCCGCAAGGGGAAGCCAAGCTCCGGCGGCCGAGGCGCGAAAATGTCGGTGCAGGACCCTTCGATAGGGCTGTTCAACGAGACTGGAGTAACGGTAGGTTCCAAATGTACCACAGCAGACACGTGATGTCAGACTCATGTACATTCAATTATTGCAGCGAATGCGGAAATTGAAGCAGGCATTGAGGACTTTGCTAAAACAACCTTGTTGAATTAAGTTTTGTTGAAGAGCAAAGCGCCTTACAATTCAACTAGAATTGACTCACAGGAAAAGATGACAGCCTGACTCACACGCCCGCTCCCAAACATGGATTGCTGTCATGCAGCTGCACAAAGGGGAGGCTTGGATAAATTGACGATAACCAGGGTTGCCCAAGATTAACAAAGAAACTTCATTTACCCATGGCCACTGATTAATACAGCCAGCATGCTGAACAAAGATCTTGTGTAGCCATTTTCTAGTGAATGAGACTCTGTGACTTTCGGAGACCTACCATTCAGTTTGTTCGTGAGCAGTATTTGAGCATCGGATCCCTCTGTAGTTCTCATCTTCTCCTCCTTCCATCATCAACTAAGCTTCGACGCTCCTTTGCAAACCTAACTCATCATAACCAATCACAAGAAAACCAGACGAAACACAACAGCCTTCCATCAAGAAACGTCATCATGAAGCCATTCACTCCCCTCATGGCTCTCGCCTACGTCGCATCGACTGTCTCAGCCGGCGCCAACGTCAACTATAACTGCCACGCTCACTGCTATGCTGACGTCATGGCTTGTTACTCTGAATACTCTGAAGACGGCGATATCTTTGGAAGCAACCCCAAAGGCGCGCCAACCGATTCTATCGCTGGACAGACCGTCGAGGAGCCCCCACGCATTGTATTCAGAGGACTTCGCGATTTGGCCCTGGAAAATTGCAACACTTTGTGTTTACTTTGTTTGATGAAGTGTTATTTGGGATCCTGAAACATGTTACCCTCGATCTGGCTGTTATGACCAACACCAAACGAATATGCACAACGCCCTCTTATTATAAGTCCGAATATATCTAGCTGTGTAATCGGTCTAGAATTCAGGCTGACGATAAGAAGTATTAAGTGGTGGGCGTGCTCAAAGGATTTCAAGGACGAATGGTTTGATAGAAATGATAGATCTAGGATTACAAACACGAGTTAGAGTAAATGGACAAATTAGGATAAGCATATGAGAATGATGAAAAATCCAGTGAATGAAGTTTTGAATAATAAAGTGCCATATAATCCCACTGGGATTGACTCCCGAAAACCTCCGTCTTTGTTGATTGCCTCATTCACGCGCACGCGCCTACATGGCTTGCGGTTATTGCCATGCAGCTGCATAAGGTGAAGGATTGTAAACAAAGCGAAGATGATAAGGTTCGCTAAAATTGATAAAAGAACCTCATTTGTCCTTTGCCAGTGGTGAATACAGCCAGCGAATAACGAACAAAGACCTTGTGTAACCATGCGTCAGAATGAGGTTTGCTGACTGCAGGAGGCCCACCATTCACGCCGTCTTTGTATGTCATCAGTATTTTAGCATCAGATCATACGACCTCTATATTCCCATCTTTTCATCTTATCATCATCATCATCATCAACCGAACTTTTACGCTCAGTTTTGACCGGCTCAAGAATCACCGACATTTACCACGAAACAACAAGACGAAACACAGTGCCTCCCATCAAAACATCATCATGAAGCCAAACGCCCCCCTCATCGCGATCGCTTGCGTCGCATCGACCGTTTCAGCGGGTCCCCTCGCTTACGCCGCCTGTCAATCTGGCTGTGCTGGCGTCGTGATGGCTTGCTACTCCGCAGCCGGCTTTACCTGGGGAGCCACCTTTGGAGCCACAGCTCCTGCCAGTATTCTCCTCTGCAACACTGCATTTGGCACATGCTCAGCTACTTGTGCCCAGGTCGCACTTCTTGCTCCTACTCCCTAAGCCTGAACTGGGCGATGTAGAGGCACCCAAGCCTCTTACTTGGACAGTACGTGTTATCAAATGTATATCCACAATGCCCCCTATTGTAAGTCCACGATAAGCTTAACGGTCTGGACTTCCCGCTAACGATGGAAGTATTGACAAGCGAGTATCTTAACGCGATGAAAGACGAATGGTACGACAAGAATGACAGATCTGGGGTTCATAAACAGGAGTCTGGAGCGCTTTATTTAACGGTCGGAGAAGAATGGAAAGGGGTCCTGGAGATTGCCGAGTGCACTAGGACAATAGTTAAAATGTGCTATTGTTAGGCTACTGCTCACTAGACTGTCGTTGTTTTTCTTATCAGCCAGCCACCCCCCGTAGCTTAGCTCAATTGACATCTGATCTTCCATCCCATCTCGTGTTGGTGGCGGAACATAACCAACTGCACAGCCTCTTTATCATGTGATTGTTAATATTAGAATGAGCGATAAAAGATTTCATGTCAGAGCCAATGTAAATTATCTCCATTTCAGACCTTCCCAAAACGTCCCCAAGATTATCTTTAATGTCCGATCAATTGATACCATTGGATAAAGCGTATGATCCTTTGAACATCGAGATCGACGGTTGGCTCATCCAAAAAGGAGTCGTGAGGCTTATCAAGACCTGCAAACGGAAGAACTTCCGCCCTAAATAGCGCCTACGGGGATTGGGGCTGTCAAAGTGGATATTTGAAGTGTCGAGTCAGAGTCAGACCACTCACTAGAGCCAACTATCGTATTCTGACACAATAGTCGATTGGACCGAAAAAAAAGAGGATGGCTGAAAATGACAATTCGACCGAAGTATCGGATCACGGCATCAATGGTAATGGATACTCGGCACAATAAGCGAGAGGGGCGTGGACAAATTAGTTCTTCTGAGTGGCTGATGCAGAGACAAGCTTTACGGAACTCCCAATTAAAAGCATGTTTTTAGAGATTGACGAGTCCACCTCGTAAAGCTGATAAGATAAGGTCTAGTCTAGTGTCACTCTCGGTTGTATCCGACACAATTGGCTCCTTTTTACGCCCCCTAAAACCTTCTGACCCGTTCTCGAACGGAAGAGGGTTTTGGACAATGAGAGATTGAGTTTTCGGTCTTATTAGAGTGGTTCCCGCACCGTCGGTTTTCCCCCGTACGATGTTCCTCTTTTATCTCTCTGCACTTGTTTGATCTTGACCTTCATTTTAACAACTCTGTTAGAATGTCCAAGCCGTTCGGCTTCAAAGCCCCAGTCATGGATCATTTGTTTCTTCTTCGTGCCAATAGGCGGAAAGGTGTTTTGTTGGCCATGGGCATCTTGGTGGTGTTTGGCTTGGCTGTACACTCTTGGCTCTTCTATTTCCCGTCCACCAGCGACTTGGCGTTTCGGTAAGCGATTGCTTGTATCAACATCCCATGTATCCGTTCTAACTCGTGATTGATTAGACATAAAATGTCGACGCCTCTACCAGTAACATTAGCCGAAAACACACCAGAGCTGATGCATCACCTATGGAAGCCCTTCCTCCACGACATCAACGCGACGAACTTCATATCGAAAGAGGGATATCACTACAAGATTAATAAGAACAACCAACGATGGGCGCCTCAGAAGAAGAAGTTGCTCATTCTTGATGTCGATACACGACTTGACACTGGCGCTGGCGCCATGATGAACAAATCAGGTTTGAAGGCGGAGGAAATGACTGGAAGGACCGGTGGAATGATGAACCACTATCTATATGGTAAGTGACTTTTGTTTTCGAGTTGAAAGAAATACTCTGACCGACCTGTACAGCTATGATTCACGGATACGACTACCAATTCATTCGGGCACCCGACTATCGCAACCGTCACGGAACATGGGTAAAAGTCCCAATGATCAAAGAAGCTCTCAAGACCCACGAAACTGTTGTCTTTCTTGACGCCGACGCCGTCTTCATGTATCCCGAGATTCCCTTCGAGTGGCTAATGAGCCTTTGGAACATCACCGACAACACCCTTATCGCCCTAGCCAACGATCCCGACTCCCCTCGCAACCGCGACAACAAAGGCAAAGTCATGCAAAATACCGGCTTCATGGTCGCTCGTCAAAGTAACCGAACCCAAGAAATGTTCCACGACTGGAACCAATGTCCTACCGACACAAAATACAAAGATTGTAGTAAATGGGCTCACGATTGGGCGCATGAGCAAGCTGCGTTTTCTAATCATGTCCGCTATGACTATAACCGTACCGATGACGTGCGTACGATTCCTTGTATGGACGGAAATGGAGCTCCTTACATCGGAGACAAGAGCTGTGGTGGAGTTTTCATCCGTCATCACTGGTTCCACAAGGACTATCCTGCGAACGATGTGCGACAAATGCTTCTTGATACCCTCGTGAAGAGGATACACGCTGGGTTTCACCATGCGCAGGAACAGAATTTTGTAGATGCAAGTCATTACACGCATCCGCTCAACAATATCAAGAATATGTAGATATATATGTATAGTAGACATAATTTAATTGGACTTAATGCGTTGATCTTACTAAGTTGCTAGTACAATAACCGGTATCCATTGAGGCTGTGCATGAACTGGGTATCAATGAAATGTCCCTGGAGAAAATGCCGATTTCGCTCGTGTGCATGCTTACTCACGTAATTAAACGAGCGGCAGTTTAAGCGCGCCAGTCTCTGATTCGTGATGACGTTCGGACCATTCCTAATACATCCATCTCAATGTCGATCTTTTCAAGTCGATGACTAGTTGATGACTTATTCCTGGGAACGAGGTCCAAGACATGCACTGGCATTTAGCCTCAATAGCAACGTGAATATCTAGCTTACGCCCAGGAAAATAGTGAGATAATGCTGATGCTTATTCGTCTGCTTACAAGCTAGAATCCTCCAAGAACGTCTTTGTAAGTCTGTTGATCCTTGTGATTTATCCGGGGAATCCATTACGCCAAGGGTTTACCCCGCAACGTTGCCATGCTTTGCGGGGAATAGGCTGATATGTAAAAGTTTAAGGAAATTACATCAAGGAAACTCACACGGCAGTTAAGTCATCGTCAAGGCGGACGAGTATATAAGGATGGAGACATCGCCCATAGATCAGCAGGAGAGCAGCCAGTTCAGACTCACAATAAACTACCACACAGTTCTGAGATCCCACCATGAAGTCCAATTTGTTGTTCCCGGCTTCGGCTCTCCTTGCTTTCGCTGGTCAGAGCGTTGCCACCGACTGTCCGCTCATCACCAGCAGA
Source organism: Fusarium sp. MBC 181 (assembly GCA_030772735.1). Taxonomy (NCBI): domain Eukaryota; kingdom Fungi; phylum Ascomycota; class Sordariomycetes; order Hypocreales; family Nectriaceae; genus Fusarium; species Fusarium sp. MBC 181. The sequence continues at coordinate 148,487 of JAPHDB010000264.1, read as the reverse complement.
TGGTCCGCGGATCCTTCGGCCCATGTCTTCAACGACACTCTCTGGCTCTACCCTTCTCATGACTGGGACGCCGGTCTTGAGAATTCCCCTGATGGAGGCCAGTATGCCATGAAAGATTACGTCGTCTACTCCATCGACAAGATCTACGGTTCTCTCCCCGAAGACCACGGTGTGGTTCTCTCAGTGGACGATGTCCCATGGGCCTCTGAACAGATGTGGGCCCCTGATGCTGCCCACAAGAACGGCAAATACTACTTCTACTTCCCCGCCAAGGACAAGGACGGCATCTTCAGAATCGGTGTCGCTGTCTCAGACACCCCTGGTGGTCCCTTCACTCCCGACAAGAGCTGGATCCCCAACACTTTCAGTATGGACCCTGCCAGTTTTGTCGACGATAACGATAAGGCATACTTGGCCTGGGGTGGTCTTATGGGCGGTCAGCTCGAGCGATGGCAGGACAAGAACAACTACAACGAGTCTGGTGCCAGTCCTCCCAACGGCACAGCTGCCCTGAGCCCTCAAATCGCCAAGTTGAGCAATGACATGCACACTCTTGCAGAGAAGCCCCGAGACATCAAGATCCTTGACCCCAAGACCAAGAAGCCTCTGCTTGTCGAGGACTATGACCGACGATTCTTTGAGGGTCCTTTCATTCACAAGTACAACGGCATGTACTACCTCAGCTACTCGACTGGCACAACCCACTATATGGTTTACGCGACTTCTAAGAGTGTGTACGGACCTTACACCTACCAAGGAAGAATCCTCGAGCCTGTTGAGGGCTGGACTACTCATGGTAGTATTGTTAAGTACAAGGGGCAGTGGTGGGTGTTTTACCATGATGCTAAGACTTCCGGCAAGGATTACTTGCGTCAGGTCAAGGCTAAGAAGATCTGGTATGATAGCAAGGGCAAGATCGTCACCAAGAAGCCCAAGAGGGCTGTCTAATGTAGGATGTTATAACACATTCAGTCTATGCTTTAATTTAATATCTATCATTCCGAGACTACTTATTTCGCGTTTTGTGACTATTTCTTGTTGGAGACATCTAACACTACTGTTAGCGAACACGGATATCCAGAGAAGAGAAGGGATATAACTTACTGAACTGGAAGTGAATAATATCGCCGTCTTGAACAACCTGGAGACGCACGTTTAGTCGTTGGACCAACACGAGAAGCAACTGAACTTACATATGACTTTCCTTCCTGGCGGTACTTGCCAGCAGCCTTGATGGGTCCCATCGACTTGTTGCCCTCGCAGAGATCATGGAAGTCTTGGTAGGCAACCACCTCAGCCTTAATGAAGCCTCGCTCGAAATCACTGTGAATCGCTCCAGCAGCTTGAGGCGCCAGACATCCTCGGGGGATCGTCCAGCATCTGATCTCCTTCTCACCAGCTATAACAGTCAGCAAACATCACGTCAAACTTGGCTGGGACATGACTTACCAGTGAAGTAGTACTGTAGACCAAGCTTGGTGAATCCCTCAGTGATAATCTTATCCAGCTTAGACTTAACCTTGCTCTCCTTGAGGAACTCAGCTTGAGCATCAGCATCATCCTTCATGCTGTGCAGCTTCTCCTCGAACTCGATAGAGAAGGGAATGATATCCTTGGATGAGCCGCCATGCTCGGTGACCCACTTTGCTATGGAGGGAAGGTACTTGCTCTTTTGTCGGAGGTAGTCCTTCATGGTCAGGTTGACGAGGTAGATGATTGGTTTGGTGGTGATGAGTTGGATCTTTTCGTTGATGAGAGCGATCTCGGCTGGGGTCCAGCTTCCGTCTCTGACTGGCTGGTCTTTCTCGAGCATCTGTTATAGTGAGTAAATGCCGAATTTTATGAGAATTGTTGGAGAACTTACGGCTCGGATCTTGGTTGTTGTCTCGTAGAAGAGAGGAAGCATCTTGTACTTGCCACCTGCCTTCTTGACAATAAGCTCCTCGGCAACGATCTGCTTATCAAGAATGTCTTGTCCAGGTGTTAGTTGGCCCTAAATCATGTTGCCATGAAGCGCTTACCTAAGTCCTTCTTGCAAAGCTCGCTCTGGATGGTGTCTGGACGCCAGTTAGCTCCACGAATCCAACAGTCAGACTCGTTTCAACTTACTCAAGTCACGAACGGGATCGATCGAGTCATCAACGTGCAAGACCTGGTCGTTATCAAAGGCTCTGTAACACTAATTAGCAAAGGCCCCAGAAATTTGAGATGTACATTCTTACCGGACGATGTGGAAAATACCATCAACAGCCTGGATGTGCGACAAAAAGGCATTACCAAGACCCTCTCCCTGAGAAGCACCCTTGATCAAACCAGCGATATCGGTAACCTGAAGATAAGCAGGGTACATAGACGGAGGCTTCCAAAGATCGCAAAGAAAGTCCTACATCAGTCAGCAACCACCTTATTCTCACAAACTCATCAACCTTACATATCTCGCATCAGGAACAGCACATCTCGCCTCATTAGGCTCAATAGTACAAAAAGGGTAATTCTCCGCCGCAGCACTCTGCTCTGTCAAAAGGTTGAACAAACTCGACTTTCCAACGTTGGGAAGACCGACGCATCCCATCTTCAGGTTCTTCTTAACTCGGCCGAAGGCGACGACATTGTCGATTACGGGTTCAGCTTTCTTAGGCGGCATTTTGTCAATATTGATGAGGAAATGTTATGTAGAAAGATCGATTTTGGACACACAGAAAAATGTCGACGAGTTATTTGAAGGAGTTTTCAAAGTGGTCTGATAGCCCACTTAAAGACATGGGTGTGAGATGTTCTAGCCGAAGCCACTGCATGAGATGGCAGGATCTTCAATAACATTGATGGTGAGAAAAAAAAGAGTTTTCTACAATGTTAAAAAACAGAGGTAATCAGTTGTTAAAGATGGGTGAGCAGCCATGCTCTTTGACTCTCACTGTGTTCCCACTGTCACTGTTTACATGGATTATTGGAGTTATTCCTCAAGGGTATCACGTGCAGGACCCTGATTCTTTAAGGCGGAGCACAAGTGAAATTCTGGCGAATCACAGGTGAGAATAGCGAGTTGGCTGTTTCAATGTAACGTTTAGTGTATTAGCTACTGCTATTTATGGACCAGCCACTAATATCCAAGCATCCTGGCATCCCCATCCTTCTTATCCAAGAACTCTCCAGTCTACATCTCGTTTCAAGCACATCAGCAACTGTTTAGTTGTTGCAGCCATTAGCATTAGCATTGGCACCATTGTTCTGTCCTCCTTGGTGGTGACGGGCTTCCAAGTCTCGCTTGTTGTTGCAGCCATTGTTGTTCTGAGCGCCCTGGGCATTGTTCTGTCCATTGTTGTTGTTTTGGGCGTTCTGGGCGTTGTTGTTACCGTTGTTGTTCTGAGCGTTGTTGTTGTTGTTTCCCTGGTTTCCATTGGCAGCGGCAGCATTGTTGTTGTTACCACCGTTGTTCTGACCTCCTTGGTGATGTCTGACCTCGAGGCCCCGCTTGTTGTTGCCCCTGTTTCTGCCGCCCTTGTTCTTAGCTCCCTGGTGGTGTCTGACCTCAAGATCTCTCTTGTTGTTCTTTCGTCCACCTCGGTTCTTGGCTCCCTGATGGTGTCGAGCTACGAGCTCCTCGTCCCGCTTGTTGTTGTTTTTTCTTCCTCCCCTGTTCTTGGCGCCCTGATGGTGTCTAGCGACGAGTTCTTCATCTCGCTTGTTGTTACCATTGCCATTGCAGTTGTTGTTGGCGTTGGCATTGGCGTTGCCGCCGTTGTTCTGTCCTCCCTGATGGTGGCGGGCGACAAGTTCCTCGTCACGCTTGGCGTTGCATCCATTGTCGTTGTTGTTGTTGTTGTTGCCGTTTTGGTTCTGATTCTGGCCCTGGTTCGCCTGAGCGGCCTGATTCCCTTGCTGACCTTGGTTGCCCTGGTTGTTCTGCTTGTTCTGGCCGCCTTGGTGGTGAGGCTATTCTGTATTAGTTGATGCGTCACTGATGAATCCTATCAAAACTTACCTCTCGGGTCTCGAGAGTGGTGAAGACAGGCAGAGCGCTGCCTGGGATGGCACCGGCAACCATCAAGGCCTGAAGAACGTTAGTTGCAAGCTTGGGAGATTGCGAGGAGAGACATACTGCGAACTTTCCAGCACTGGGGACTTGGCCATCACGAGAGAAAGCCTGAGCGGCAAGAGCGCTGATGAGGATGTTGGAGAAGTACATGTTGACTGATGTGTGTCTGTGAAGGACTGAATGAAGTCTGACCGGCAGGTAGAATAAAGAAGGTGTAGAATGAAAAGGACTAGCCTTGGATGTAAACGAATTGAAAGGAAGAAGAGATGATTGCGTCAAGCAATGATCAGATGAATGAGAAGTGAAGATGAGATGGAATGGTACGATTATTCTGTGGCAGAGATTAACGAAGCTCTTATACTCTTCATCTCAACGTTCAGATGACTCTTTCACTACTGTCATCCTGTACTCTATCCCTCAGAATAGGTCTCGAGTCCAGGCCTCCCAATTCTCAGGATACTCAAACATGAATACCTTGACAAGACTCAAAGTGTTTGGGAATAATGCCGCATTGCCGTTCCCTTGGATAGGCGAGTCTTGACGCGAGAGTAATAGCGCGCGTCATGATACCCTCTAGTGACTCTCGAGGAGGTTCTTAGTGGCCAAGATGGAGACAGCCAATCGAGAAACGGATATATCGGCCGAAAGCTGCGACATGAAAACTTTTAATGTGCAGGTAACTGATTGGTGGAAGATGAATGTCAGCTATTGTTTCTGCTTGTTTCATGAAACCCGCTTTAGCCGTAGCGCCACCCCTGATACAGCTACTACACCAAATGCTTCAGATCTCCTGTAAATACCACCTTCTCCCCAAATCTCCACTTCTGGTCGATGCGACGTTGCCAGTCCTTTGGGCCCAGATCGGGAGCCATGAAACTGGGAAACTATTTCGAGAGGTGGTTGTCACTCATCTGAACTACGTTTATGGTACTAGCGCCATTCACTGTGCGTCTCGACTTGGCGTTTCAAGGATTGATTTGGGAGCCGAATATCCGCTTACATATTCATGGCTGTCAGAGATAATGCTCAATCGTTGCCAAATACTGGACACTAAGCTATATGTATTGTTGGGATCTCGGAAGTCTGGAAACTCTCACACGAAGACAAACCAAACTTCATTTCTTGCAGCAGGACTGCCATTTTTTAAATATATCCTTCTTTTGTTCACCATCTCCTACCATTCTATTAATTAATTGTATTCCATTATGGACTCTATGTATCATTCCTTGTCGCTCGACGATGAGCAGCACGTCGACGAAAAGGCACCTCTCGCTCCACCAACGGAAAGATACATCATCGTCCCAAACCAATTCGCGCGTTACTCACAGCGCCCGTGGTTTGTATGGGCATGTCATGGAATTTTGCTTTCTCTATCCCTCACATTCTTTGCCTCATCGTTATTGCTGCGCGCGGAATCACTTTCCAATAGTGGGCAGAGAATACCGACATATCCCTACTGTAAGCACAAGACCTCTCTCTCTAATAGCCTCCATAATCTAACATCATGCAGCGCCGGCTGAGTCAGTAGCAGGGTTCCACACCGTCCGTTATAACATCACACCGACCACTGAAGAAACCGAGTTCATCGGCTATGGCCCTGAAGTCGACAAGGCATGGGAGCACATCACCTACGATGTCGGCGACCAGATGATAACACGCGATGAGCTCGACAACCTTGGCCTCGATCCTTCTTCACTCACGATCAAGGATCCCAAGACGGGGAAGAAAGGCTATCGTGTTGGGATGCAGGTCTTCCATCAGCTGCACTGCCTCAATTTACTCAGACAATCGACCTACAGGGAATACTATTCGCATACAGGAGGAGACATTGATGTTGACCACGAGGATCTGAGAGGACATTTGGGTAAGTTAATTCCCATACATTGCTGTATTGACATGAGCTGACGTGACCTTCAGACCACTGCATTGAGTTCTTGCGAACGAACTTGATGTGTCAGAGTGACACAGGTGTCTTTGCATTCAAGTACTATGACGGATTCGAAGGACATTGGCCGGATTTCAGCACTCCACACACATGCCGAAACTTCAGTGCCATTCGTGAGTGGGCTTTTGAGCACGCAGTTGTCTTTGGAGATGAGGAATAGTACCAAGGCGTAATCACAAATTCGTAGACTAATAGAAACAAAGAGTCCAGCTAGACTGGAACCTTCTTGATCAGAATCTTACCTACGTATTTCTCAAGGAGTCTACTGCTACTACTATTGTGCTTTCTGGGGGGCAGGTCAACTGGAACAAGGGTTGGAGACACGGGAGCGCTATCCGTAGCACGATGAGGTCGCGTCCAATGATTTCAGTTTGCAAGGCTATACATTATTTCATTATACAGTATAACTCATAATACGTAAGGAGACTATCTCGAAAGAAGGTTGTACATCGCATGCCACCACTCAGCCTTTTCCAGAGCACCGCTACTCCCTGCTCACAATCGGTTTCAGCGTTCAAGGGTACTTAACGCTGAAAACAGGCGACTCGGACTTATCCCAGTCACTCTCCACCTTCTCATCACCAAAGATTCTCAAAGCCTGGTACTTGACCTTGTACTTTCCAGCAGGTGCATATCCACCATCAGCAAGCTTTCCGTTCCACACAATATTTCCCTTGCCCATGGGGTTCCACTGCACAGGGAATCCAGCAGGCGCACCGAGACTCTTGGTAGAGTTAGCACCGACGGAGAAGAGCTCCGCTTCAAGCTTGGCTGAGCCCAGGGCGAGCTGCCAGGCCAAAGCAGGGGCGGGCTGTGTTGCGGTGGCGTTCTGGCCCTTGACGGGGAGGATGAAGGTTGTGTTGGCTGGGACGGGAGTAAGGTTGTCCTTGTCGTTGGACTTGGCGATCCATGTATCATCGGAGCCGAGAACAGTAGCGTCGTGCAGAGAACCGGTCAGACCTTGGTAAGGAAGAGACAGAGAGATGTCAGTACCGTTGATGGCGATGTAGCCGGACCAAAGAGCGAGACGCTTGGCATCAAGGCCCTCAGGAGCAGTAGGAATAACCTCAATGGTAACCTTCTCACCAGCAGCCAGGGAAACCTTGGCCTCGCTGAACTTGAGCTCAGCATGAGCTTCGACAACATCATTGGGGAAGGCAGAAGCATAGATGCTGTCCTTCTCAAGAGTGTAGACGCTCTTGGTAGGAATGTGCGAAACGCTCAGAGCAACCTCCTTCTTGCCAGTGTTGTGGAGGGTGAAGTTGCGGACCTTGATGAAGTTATCAGTATCGTTGAAGGACAGGCTGGAAACATCGGTCAAGAGAGTAGAGTACGCAGCATCGTAGGCCTGGATCATGCCACCACCCTGTTGGGGGACAGGAGCAAGGTAGTCAGAGAAACCAGTACCATCGTTGAAGAGTTGAGGGTTGGAGGTTGAGGCCAGAAGGTTCTCAATGGTCTCGGGGTCAAGAGTTCCACGGACCTCAGCGATGAGGGCGATGGTAGCGGCGACGAGAGGGCAGGCCATGGAAGTTCCAGACAGAACAGCATAACCACCCTTGGCGAGAGGGTAGGTAGAAAGAATGTTGCCACCAGGAGAACCGAACTGGGGCTTGACGTCCATCTCCCAAGTAGGTCCCCAAGAAGAGTAAGTGCTGACGGCACCGCCAGTCTTGTCGTTCTTGCTCTCCTCCAAAATAACATCTCCATCAGACTTCTTGGACATCTGAAGAGTGACCTTGGAGCCCTCCTTCAAAAGACCGATCCACTGAGCACCAACCTTGGCGGTAACCATGCCAGAACCAACGATTTCCTTCACTTCAGAGACGTTGATCTCGTTGGCACCGCCAGCGTTGTTGTAGACAATGATGTACTTGGCTCCAGCTTTAGCAGCGTTCTGAGCCTTCTGGACAAAGGTACAGCTTCCGCGACGAACAAGGACGATGAACTTGCTGAGATCAGGGGTATCGGCAGGGTAAGGATCACAACCGCCGTCAGCGACAGAAGTATCCAGGCTGGGTGCCCAGAGGGGAAGCTTAACATCGTCCCAATCACCGGGAGTGCCAGCAGTCATACCAAAGCCAATCTTCTTGTCGCTGCCGTCAACGGTGTAGTAGTGCTGCTTCAAAAGAGAGATGTACTGGCTGTTGTCGTAGGAAGCGATGGCCATGACCTTGTTGCCGTTGGCAGCAGTGCTGGCGTAAAACATACCAACGTCACCGGAGTTACCGGCGGAGACAGGGCATGGCACACCCTTCTCGACGATACGGGAGACAGCAACGGCCCAAGGCTCCTCGGACCAACCGCTGGGACCTCCAATGGAAGCAGTGATGATATCGGCGCCGTCTTGGTAAGCCTGGTTGTAGGCGGCGATGAGGACATCGTTACCAGCCTCACCGGCACAACCGAAGACTCGGTAAGCACCAAGAGTGACTCCGGGAGCAGCACCAGTGAAACCGAAAGGGTTGGTCTGGGCAGCGATGGTGCCAGCAACGTGGGTACCGTGACCACCACAATCCATGGGGTCATCGTCGGGGTAAACAGCGTTGAAACCATCATAATCATCACCGACCAAATCAGTACCGAAGGACACGAGACAGTCAGGACCGAAGCAGCCACCAAGAGCAGGGTGCTTGTAGTCGATACCAGTGTCGATAACAGCAACCTTGATACCATGTCCAGTGATACCCTTCTTGCGCAGCTTATCAACCTGAGTCATGACATGCGGCGAGAAGGTATCAGCAGTATCATTAACAGCTCTCTTTGAAAGAGGAGCCTTCATGCCAGGCTCAGCAGTCCACTCGACGCGAGGCGTAGGAATGCCGTAGACCTTGACAGGCCAGACATTCTTGACGACTGGGAGACTAGCCATTTTGGCAGCCAAATCCTCAGCAGAGGCGACATCATCAAACTGGATGGAAACGCCCTTGAAGAGATCGTAGTCAAACTTGACACGTGTGGTAGACTTGTCATCGGCCTCCTTGTAGAAGAGGGAGGTATCCTGACTCTCTTCGAACTCGAAAATGTAAGCACCGGGAAGGTGAGCCACGGTGCCCTGTTCAGGCTGGGGAGGCTGCGATAGCTCGTCCTGAGCAAAAGACAGCCCTGCGAAAAGCAGAGCTGTAAGTCCTAAGCGAACCATAATAAAAGAGTGTGTTCTTGATCAAAAGAGTGACAAGTAAAAGAATGAATGACAAGACCAATAAAGAGTGTGGTCTGTAAAAGAGAGTGAAGAGGAGAGCTTGGCGGACTACAGTACCATCAAGGCCTGGGAAACATGTTATATATTAGACTTTACAGTATGGACGATCGCTATTACGGCATCTGCGGAACCAGATAAGGTAGGTCGCGAAGCGAGGTTATCGCGTCACATGGGAGCAATTACCGTATCAAGCATTCAAAACCCAAAAAGCAGAAGTTCCCATGCGACAATCATAAGTTCCTGAATATGCTCCGATTCCCCAGTCGTTCATTATCTCGAACCTCCCTCTTTGAGCCAAGCGTAGCGAAGATCGGACTAGATTTCAAGAGTGGATGTTGGAGTTACACCAATCATATTGACTGCAACCTAGTCTAGATCCTTGGCATTCAGGGGAGTTGCAAGGATCCCTGCTTGGAGACTCTCTTTCCCCTGTTTGGAGACTCTCTGCCGAAGGGACTTTTAGAGTTGGACGCTTGATTTGTGAGATTGGTCCGTGATTTCAGGGGTGATGCATTATATGTCGTTTGGTGTTGTGCAGGAGGGATCTTTTGTGCTGCCGATACCGTCTTGGCTTGTTTTTGACAGGTGAATCTAGACTCTTGTGCCTGATTGTTCTTATCAGAAGGTGACATCACAGGAACTGCAATCTTATCGATATCGTTAGGTTCCGATAACGGTCAGTGCTGATTAGCCGAGGAACATGGTGTATTGGCAAAAATGCGTACTCTGTATCCGTGCTCTGTAGTATTACAAGATCAACGTAAGGTTTATGCAGAAAACAAAAAGAAAGAAAAACAAAATCTATAACTTCCATCGCCAACTTCCTTATCAGCTCGAACCTGAATCTCTTCTACCCATCGAATTAATAATCCCCTCCATATGAGCAAACTCAAACTCATCCATCATCTCCTTCCACAATCGGTCCTGCACATTGTGACATTCCTCACTGTAGTGAAACTTCCCGAAACTAGCAAAATATTAGTACCTGCAACAGATCTGCGATGATTGGAACTTACGGGTAGATCCGCCAATCCATGATATAAGACCCGTGTGTTTCATCGCCTTTGAGAACAGCAGCATCGACATACGTTGAAGCTGCTTGCTCTTTAGTTCTCCCGATCAATTTTGAAAATATGGTCATAATAATCTTGGCAAGGCCTGTCGCGTCTTTCCCGAGGCCAGTGTCCTTTGTCAATCCTGGGTCGACCAAGTTGATGATGACATCATTAGAATTGATGTACCGCGCTAGCCTGTCCACGAACAATTGACCAAGAAGCTTCGATTTTGCATACTGGTTCATTCCATCGTAGTTGGATTCTTTGTCGAGGGCCGCGATTAGAGAATCTGACTTGGCTTCGGGTAACTCGCAGTGCATGGAAGTGCCGGAGTTAACGATGGTCAAGCGTCCCGGCTTTGATGGCGGTGCTTTGGCCTTGAGTATTGGTAGGAGAAGAACAGAGAGGTACATTGTTGACAGGAAATTAACCTGCATAGTTTCTTCGTGTCCCGTAGACTCAGCGATTTGGAAGTATTGATTCCCCATGCCAGCGTTCAGGATGACAAAGTCAATACGGAAAAGTGTGTCGCAGCGCTTGACAAAGTCAGAGATAGAAAGATAGCTTCCCATATCGAGTTTCCAAACTTCGATCTTGGCCTCTGAAGTAATTGCGCGCAGTTGCTCAAGAGCATCCCGACCCTTGGCTTCAGACCGGACAGCAATGATCAGGTGACTCAGCCCACACTGGAGAAGGAGCTGGGCGCAAGCGAAGCCGATGCCATTGTTGGCACCAGTGACAATAGCTGTTTGGCCAGAAAGATTGAGATCCTTTGGGGTTGGTTGTGGTGTGGTGAATTGGGATTTGATTAAAAAGCGGAGTGGGGATAGGGTAAGTGCTGGGAGCTTGGAGGAGGCGCTGGCGAATTTGGTGTTTTGGGCTGTCATTGTGAAAGATGCAATTGGTGACTGAATTTGACTGATCTTGGTGATACTGTCCATCTTTCTAGAAAGCTGGGTATCATATCTTTATATACAATAGTTCGATCCAGCTGTGAAGGGACACACCGTGGTGCGTCTTCTACCAAAATCACATTACATCCGTTTTGGGGCATCATTCTGGTTCAGCCAAACTGTGACTCGTCGTCATGGAATTATCAGACCCGCAAATGAATAAACCTATAGAGATGGGCGGATTGAGGCTGTGAATAATATGCCTTCGTTCGGGCCAACAAATGTTTCTTCAGGATCTGTCACAGCGACCAGACTGCAAACCCAAAGCGGTTAGTGGCCCAAGTCTCGCAATATCGACCCTCATAGGACAGCTTAGTCAGAGTGGAAATTGGCGGAGTCGGATGGATTCAACTCCGAAGGATGAAACACAACCTGCGCTAAGACGAAATAGGACAGCAGTCTGGTCACTGATCGACGCTGATTAATGTGGGTCCAGCCCAGGTCCGCATGTCAGCAATTCTCAGTCCATATTGCAATCCGTTTTCACATTAACTCTCTATATTCTTCTCTTGACAAGAGTCAGGAATTAGGTTCAACCATGGCAGTCAGCAACGTTACATTCTTGACCGTTGATGGGACTGGTCGCCCCTCAGACCCCAGTAGTCGAGCCGCTATCAGAAGTCGGTGCATGAAGGGTGTTAATGTACGACAGGATTCGCGACGGTCGAAAAGGAAGGCAAAAAAGACCAAGGAACGAAAAGAAGATGTCATCCAAACGGATATTGAAGACATTCTTGTGATGAATCGACAGGAGTTGGCGTATGCTAGTCTTTGTGGACCATTGCCAACACAAATACGCATGAGCATCGATGACCTTGGCTTTGACTCTTCAGTTCTATCACCTTCAGTAATACAAATGGGTGAGTGAACGTATCATCCCGAGTGCAGCTGCTCACTAATACGATGGAGTGATGAAGTGTAATCAAATCCTCGATACAATCTATCCCCTCGAACAAACCGTCAACGCCCAAACCCGCTGGACAGATAACCTCCTCCTAGTCTATCACGACAAAAGCATCCTCACCGCACTCAACATGGCGTCATCTGCTGTTACCGATCTTACTATGAACACCCACCTATCCTCCAAAACTCAACAGCTTCTCTGCAACATGCTCTCTACCTTGAACCAGGGCCTGCATCAAGCTGTAAAACAACAATCTCCCACCACAGTCCTCACTATCCTGATTCTGTTGTTTACCGCTGAGGCTATGCATGACTTTGATGCTGTGGGGATGCATTTGGAGGGTGTTGGACGTTTGCTTATGATTAGGGACCGTTTTTCTACGGGATGGGATGCCAAGTTGCTTTTTAAGATACAGCAATTTGATCTGAGGTTGACGTTGGCTACAGGTCGACCTTTGCGGCTTGCGCTGGAGTATCCTTATAGCACACTTCCGGCGATTGGAGGGTCGAATATCTTGGAGAAGCTGGGAGTGTTCTCACCGAAGGTCGTTGAGGCTTTTCAGAGCCTGCAAGGTCTGACTCAACATGCCACGGAATCCATGAGTATGAGAATAAGCTTGATATGGGAAGACCTCCAACCGCAGGTCAGCACCATTCAAACACAATTACTCAGTTTGGAAGAGAGTGATTTGTCAGACACGGAGGAAGCACTCCGGCTTGGAATGCTTGCCTTTCTCACGACACTGTCTCTAAGTCCTATCAGAAGACTGCACCTACCGAGACTTTGTAACCAGTTGGAAACGAGCTACATGATGCAGTATAACTGCAAACCTTTTGTTACATGGCTTGTGATGACAGGCTTGCTTTCGACGGTCGAAGTGTCGAATTGCGCACTTCGCGACTTGTGGGATAGAACGGTGGACGTTGGTCTTTCATGGGCGGATGCTCGGGCGATGATGGTGGATGAACAGCTTCCTTGGATAGGGTTCATTCATGATGAGCCAGCGAAGAAGGTGTTTACTCGTCTTCAAGCGACAAGAAGGCTCACAGAGTCTTCTCAATAGTCAGATCATGCAGTCGAATTGTCAAACCAGTTGATCTTACGTCTATCTCCCATTTCAAGGTTATCAGTTTATCTGATATCAATCCGTTCACCCTTCTGACCAGGCCATCAATGCCTCTGTTGTGATCAACTTTGTACCTTTACAGATACCCCAAATCCTTGAACGCCCGACGCAGAATTTCCCGAATCACATTCTGCTTCCTATTATTATACTCAATAACATCCTCCCCACTCGCAATACTCGCCGCAGCCGACTCCCTCTTGATGTTCTCATACAACTTCCTATCATTCTCATTCTTCTTCAACCAATCCGTAAAGATCTTATGTCTCGCCGCCTCAGGACTATCCGGTCCCCAAACATGCAAATTCGTCGGTACATCCCCATAATCGCAGAAGAACCGATGGCCATGCCAATGCGGCTCTCTGAGCAGGAAGTGGAATCCCTGGCTCTCTAGTTGTGATACGTAGGAGGCTTCGTCGTTGATGTCGCGGACTGTGAGATCAATGTCGATGACTGCTTTTGCCGGGAGACCGGGGACGCTGGTTGAGCCGACGTGGTGAATGGAGATGGCTGTGTCGCCGATGGCAGTCTCAATTCGCGTTTTTGCAAGTTCGAAGTGTTGGGGCCATGTTGGATCTGGTTCAACGATTGCGATGGGGTGTTTGACTTTGCGGAAGGCGATGCGCTCGACGCCGTTTGGGTCGAACTCGGAGTCTTTGAGAAGGGCTTCCTTGGATACAGTCATGATGGATTTAGTTGACGAGAAAAGAATAATTCAATGCGTTGGAAATTATGAGTGGAAAAGGTCTATAGTGAAGTTGTTCATGTTATTGTGTTTCCATGCCCCGCACGTGTTTCATATCATTGATTCGCTGCAGAAGTTTTGGTCTGACTCACACGCCGATGCATATGTTACCGGACATTGTTACAAAGTCCATTGACCGAGCAATGTAAAAAGTATTCTTACATGGTACAACAGGGCTGAAGCAAAAAACAACAAGATGAATTTCACCAGATCCACCAGAAGAAAAGTATTCCACTGAGTTACTGAATGCGTGAGAAAAGAAATTGGCGCCCTCGAGGAGAAAACAAAACAGCAGAATCGCTTACACCAAGATGGCCAATTTACCACTAAGCCGATTCCGCTCTTTTCTTTCCCCTAGACTGATATCATATGCGGGTGATGCACAAGAACGGGAATACCGTAAGCACTAACCAACCACGCCGTACCCCTCCCAAAACCCAGCCCGCCAGCCTATCAGTGCAATTCGGCCCTCGGTGCTCGGTTCTCATCGTAAGCACCGTCTTCCAACGCCGTTCTCTCTTCCTACCCATCTCCACCTCCACAAACTATCCGCTACTATGTCAAGCCCACTAGTCACTCGTCGCAACGGCAAGAAACAAGCATGTGAACCGTGTCGTCGCCGCAAAGTTGCATGCGACCACACTTATCCGATATGTCGGCGTTGTAGTAGGCGACCCAATGGTGAAGCAAATTGCTATTACGCTTCTCCAACTCAGGAAACCGCCGAGTCATCGCAGCGCCTAATACAAACAGCGACAGCATCTAGTCCGCAACCGTTGTCGAGCAGACAACTCGGTCCTGACGATAGATTATGGAGTTCACCGGCGGCACGAGCACCGGATGGATTCTTTGGTCCTGCCAGTTTCACGGCTGCATATCTCGAGACCGAGACAAGTCTTGCTGCAAGAGATGCTTCTGCTGCATTTGAGCGTGCACCGACTCCAACACCCCCATCTATTGCCGAGATACATAACATGGCAAACATGGATCAAGGAGCGAACAACCTAGCCACCAGAATCTTACAAGCTATTCCAGAACAGATCCCCTCTGAAGATCGCTGGTCTGGTTTGAACTGTGATGACTGGGTACGAATAGTTGGTAGGAAATTGGTTGAAAGCACATGGGACACCCTCGGGTCTTATCTACGAAATCGGTCGCGCCTTCAGTGGTTGGGAAGCATGATTTGCATAAATACGAGGAAGACACTTACAGAAGACCAAGAGGATCCGCATACCTGGATTGCGAGTTTCTCAGGATCCAACTTGCGCTGGGAAGCAGTGGGGATCATGTTCCTATATGTCGCTCTAAATGAGGTATCAAATACCATGAGCCAAGACTCTAGAAGGATGTTGGAAGAGTACACGGAATATGTATCATCCTGTATTACTCTTGCGAACATGGGAGGCAGTTCGGGATCTTTGATGCTATATCTCTTGTATAAACGCTCTTTCTTGCATGCTTGTATGCATGGAGAAACTAGTAAGCATCCTCTGGCCCTCACTCAACTGTTCCGGAAGCTGATTCGATTTAGGTCTTCCTTTCTGGAAGTTTCACGCAGAGACAGTCGCCATGCTGACCTTTGCCGGGCGCCACGATAACTGCTCCAAGAATCTACGTGGCCCAACACATACCACAATCCCATGCGAGATTCTACGCCGTTTCTCATGTCAGGTCTTTATAACTGACAAGTTCCTCGCTACGTTAGTCGGAAGACCGCCTTTGTTATCACGCAGATTCTGCTCTGTTGAACTGCCGCTGGACATAGACGATGTGGCACTGCTCACAGATAAAGAGACCTTTGACAGGTGTCGTGAGAGCCTGGACTCAGATGGTTGGGCTACCGATGGCCGTTTTCGCGCTCCAACTGTTTTGAGGATTCGAATGAAGGTTGCTCTGATCCGGGATAAGATTCTGGAATTTGTAATGGGTCAAAATTGTATCCATGACAATCGCGACCTTTTGTACGTGAACATAAGGCCGTTGAATTGTTCGCTAACCAGTCTGCAGGAATATTCGCGGGGAAGAGGAACAGCTATATCGCGAGCTACCAGTGCATTTCCTCTATGATCCCGCAGACGGCATGCAAGACCTGGATACCGAAGGGGGACATCAGAAGCTACTAGTCAGACTGGACCATCTGCTCAACATGTTCCTTATAGAGCGCCTGCTAGTTAAACGTGATCCCATCTCCAACAGGAGGGATCTTGTAGTAATTAGCTTCGAGATGGTCGTCTTGACTCTGAGTATCTGGACCCAGCGACATGTATGGGCTGAAGTCAAGGGCGAGAATCAATGGACAGTAAGTAATCCGACCAAACTTACACGCCGGTCTAACAGTCATCAGATAAGATCATACGCAACTCTCGCCGGAGCTATCCTCTGCATGGAGCTCATAAATTCCAACCCAGTAGAAGACATCAACGCGACTATCGCGGGCGAGACATACTCGCGCTCCTCAATCATCCAACAGCTAAGTCTTCTCGCCGGATCACTGGGCTCTTCTCAGAGCTCTACATCAGTGAAAGTCAGAGCGGTGATTAAAAAGGTTCTTGATCATATTCTGAATGATCCTAGAGGACCTCCGACGCCTGTTGGTCTGGAAGGATTTGACTTTAATGCTGATTGGGATATTTTTACGCAGTTGGATAACATGGACTGGCTGATGGATGAAAGTATGGAGGGGTCCAACCACTAAGGGTTCTGAACGCAGGATGCCTACTCCTTTGGGAAAGTCTTTGTAACTCTGACATGTATAGTTTAACACTTTTACGTGACGAATAGTATTCCATTTTCAAAGCATTACTTCTCTCCCAATTGGCTCACAGGAGCGGAATTCTCGTTCCGGATCCATGGGTACGTGTCCCAACTGCACGTAAGCTGCATAAAACTAACCTTTGAACGGAATGTTTATGTAAAGGGGGTAATGTCGTATCTTCGGTGCTCGCTTCTCGCTTTCCTTATCGCGGGGTAGAAACGGCGTTCTTGGCATCCGAATATTCGGATAGGGAAGTGAAGATGTGTATATAAATGGGGGCCGTTCTGCCTTGTAATTCGTATTGCCACAGCTACTCATCCAGCACTCCAAGCAATTATCGTTGTGAATACTATTCATTATGACTTCCCTACCCAAGACTTACAAAGCTGCCGTCTTCACGTCCCAGGACAAAGACCTTGTTCTGCAAGACGTGGAACTAAAGCAACCCGACGCAGGCCATGTCCTCATTAAGGTCATCGCCTGCGGCGTCTGCCACTCAGATCTCTTTGTGAAGCAGGGTGTCCTCGGCGATGTATTCCCCCGCACCACAGGCCATGAAGCCGTCGGAGATGTTGTAGCTGTCGGTGAGGGCGTCACGAGATGGAATATTGGAGATCGGGTTGGAGGTGCCTGGCACGGAGGTATGTCACTTACCCTTATCTATCGAGTCGATACTTACATTATAGGGCATGACGGAACCTGCACCTCCTGCCAACGCGGCAACTTCCAAACTTGCGACAATCAAGTCGTCAACGGTGTGACTGTAGACGGCGGCTATGGAGAATACATGATCCTCCGTGCCGAAGCAGCAGTCCGTATCCCCACCGATGCAAACCCAGCCGAAGTCGCCCCTCTTCTCTGCGCCGGCGTAACCGTCTTCAACGCCATGCGAAACATGCACATCATGCAAGGCGGTCTGGTCGCTGTACAAGGTCTCGGCGGTCTAGGCCATCTAGCGCTACAGTATGCTTCCAAGATGGGCTACACAGTCGTTGCGCTAAGCTCCGGCCCTGACAAGAAGGATTTTGCGATGCAATTAGGCGCCCATCACTACATCGACACCAAAGCTGAGGATACAGCAGAAGCCCTACAGAAAATGGGTGGTGCGGACATGATTGTTTCCACAGCACCGTATGCAAAAGCCGTTAGTCCCTTGGTTGCAGGTCTCGCACCTATGGGCAAGTTGGTTGCTCTTGCGCCTCTTGGACCTGTTGAGTTTGATACAGGTCTTATGGTTATCAAGGGTTTGAGTGTACATGGGTGGCCGTGCGGACATGCAAAGGATTCTGAGGATGCGATTGCTTTTGCGCATACTCATGGGATTAAGTGTATGGTTGAGATGTTTCCTTTTGAGACGGATTATCAGAAGGCGTTTGAGAAGATGGAGAGTGGAGAGGTGCGCTTTAGGTCTGTTTTGACTATGTAGATGAACATTGGAGAGGAAGAAGGCAAAATTGCTTGAATGGGATCTTGTGCGGCGTGGTCTTCAGTAAGCACCAAAATCGATCTCAGATTACCCAACCTAGTCTTGGTTTCTGGCTTAACATCTACCTTGTTTATCATAATCATAAAGTGATTCCCTTCAAAGCAAGCCACCCTTTCGCTTCATGGAATCCCAATATCGTCGTCAAACAAAGTATTCCGTATTCATCAACGTCAGCCTTCGCAACATTCTTCAGCCTCGCCATCATATGGTCCAATCTGTATTTCCAGTCAGCGTCATTCACATCTTCACGGTATGAAATCAACCCACGGTTCAGCATGTATCAAATAATAACTCTCGTTCCGCCAAGCAAGCGCAAAGTCAATGTGATCTTTGGCATCCCACAAATGCGCAGACATAGTCACCGACGGACTGACAATACTCTGACTGCACCGGTTCTCTCCCTTCAAATAGTAGTACGTAACTACAAAAAGATTAATAATAGCTAGTGTTCGTCTCATTGATTCTTGCAGAATCCAAGCAGACCAGAAATTACGCGCAGCAGACGAAGGGTACAGTGGTACTAGGTTAAGATGACG
This sequence comes from Fusarium sp. MBC 181, assembly GCA_030772735.1. Lineage (NCBI taxonomy): Eukaryota > Fungi > Ascomycota > Sordariomycetes > Hypocreales > Nectriaceae > Fusarium > Fusarium sp. MBC 181. Next base: position 129,747 of record JAPHDB010000264.1, on the reverse strand, counting down.
GTTTGAGGTATCTGTATACCAGGACTCGCCAAAGTTGATAAGCGGAATTAGCGCATGCGCTGCTTCTTCGAGATGAGGCATGGTTGCTTCATATGTGTAGCGGGTGCGAGGGTCGGTGTCGTCTAAACGTAGCGTTTGATAGATGAATAGAGCTTGCGCATAGGCCAGGGTTTCGAGTGGCGTTGTCGCTGGTGGACTGGAGAGAAGATCTTGCACGCGACACTCTATGTTTTCACGAATCACCCTCACGTTGAGGTGATTTTTGGCTGCATGTAGTGCAGCGGACGAGACGGCATCTGTCTCTTCTGTGAGCTAGAAAATGAATGATGAAAAGCGGACATACGTTGCATTGATATTGGCATGCCTTCATCGTAAAGATGGGCATGACACCAGGGCATCTGGTTCATTGAAACCATTTGAGAAGGCGCTGTCATGATTTTATCCATAGCATATTGAAGTCGAGACGTAAGGACCCTCCCAACTTGAGGAGCAGCGACAAGTTGTGATGTCTTCAGCGCATCCTGAGCTGTCAATGACAAGCGAGAATCGTGACCGAATGATGAAAGGCTATCATCAGTACCAAGATTAGGCAATGAACTCTCGATATCCAGTGAATCTTGATACAATGAATGCGTAAAGTCATCGGCAGGCAAGATATCATCGAGCAGATCAAGACATGAAGGATCAAAAGAGCCAAGACCCGTGTTCTCAGCTACAGGCGCTGAAGCAGGGGTACAGGTTGCCCAGGCTTGGGGATATCGACATTCAATTCTCCGCTGAGAACAACGTTGACAAGTCGGACGCGCCTGATCACATCTCCTTCGCGACTTTTTACAGGCTTCGCATGACTTGCGACGTAAAGGAGGGTCATCCCGCTCTGACGCAGTGAGAGATGCCATGGCTCGAGGGAATAAGCAAAGGGGGAGATTTGGAGAAGCGGATTAGCGCAGCGCAGAATTACAGCGCAATGGCCCACTCTTCAGCGGAATTCCGCCTTAGTCATCACTGACAGCGCAGTTCAACAGCGCAATACAGAAGGTATAAAGAATAGACTAGACTTTTTAGTTCTAAGAAACATCATTATCTCATCAGTGTATAATACCTCTATCATCGACTTATCATTATGTCCCTTCCAACTGTTTATGTCGTCGCCGCAACTGGCACCCAGGGCTCAGCAGTCTGTCGCCAACTACGCCAACTAGACTGGACAGTTCGTGCAACAGTGCGAAACATGCAATCAACACAGGCTCAAGCTTTAGCCAAAATCGGTGTCATTCTCAACTCTGGAGATTGGAATGACCAAGATGCACTCGCAACTGGTTTTCAAGGCTGCGATAAGCTATTCTTGGTTCTCGCTCCCAATTACACCGATTTGGATGATGAGAGAGTTTGGGCTCAGAACATACTGTCTCTTGCTAAGCAGAAAGGCGTGTCTGATGTCGTCTACTCAAGCTCCATCAGCGCTGATGCTCCTGAGAAACGTACTCTTCTTTCACCCAAGCATCTTCTCCCCAAGAGCCTTTTCGTCAAGAATGTCATCGAGGGGCTGGTGAAGCGCGCTGGTTTCGAGCACTGGACTATTCTCCGCCCCGGCTTCATCATGACCAATCTACTCGCACCCAAGGCCCTCTTCTATCGTGACTTATTCGAGAAAAATACCTGGTTGACAGCTTTGAAATCCGATACTCAGCTCAACTTGATCGATCCCGACGATATTGCCAAGTTCGTTGTCGCTGCTTTGCGCGACCCTGAGAAATTCCATGGTCATGGGATTGATCTTGTTGGAGAACGATTGACAGCTGTTGAGATGATGAAAGCTCTATCCGAGGCTGTGGGACATGAAATTACGGCTTCTTTCTACACGGAGGAACAGATCGCGCAGGACATTGAGAAGAACCCTTTCATTGGGGCATCGCTGTTCTTGCGGGATGGGGTAAAGCATGTCGATGCTGAGAAAGTTAAGACTTGGGGGATTCCGATGGGTACCTACAGGGAGTTTCTTGCTCGGGAGCAGGCGGCTGTTCAGAAGACGTACAATTGAACCATGCATCGTATATTTGAGAAGGAATTTAGTGTGGGAAGTCGCAATTGAATAAAGGAATTGACATTCTATACAAATAAACACAAAAACTAAAAGGTGCTTTACCAGAAAGTACAAGAAGAATAACACAAACTCTGATGCGCCGAAGCGTGTCCCCTACTCATCAACAGCAGGATCAAATCCAGGAGCACCATCACCAGCAGCCTTCCTCAAGTTATCAGTAAACTTATTCTCAGCATCCCAGAACTTGGGTCCAACACCACCATTCCAAGCATCAAACAGGTAATCCCTCAGAGATCGACCATTCACAACAGGCCAGTTATCCCAGCCGACAAGGTTACCAATGAACCACTGACCAGTGTAGTTCTCGACAGCATCGTCTCCCTCATTGGCCATGCGCCAGCAGTGAGTTTCGCCACCGTCTTTGTGGTAGACCACCTTGGCGCGCTGGCCGTCGAGACGGGGTTCGTTGGTGGCGTGCTTGTATTCTCCGTGGCAGGAGGGGGCGACGCGCTTGACATCTTCGCCTTGGACGAATACTACGATGTTTTCCCAGTCGTGGGTGTGGCCGTTACCTTTGCCTCCACCGATAGTGCCCCAGCTATTACATATTAGATACTGCCCATCTGGTATCATAGTAGAGGGATACTTACACAATCTGGTCCTTCTCAAAGTAGTACTCATACATGATAGCACACCAACCATTGTTACAACGACGTCGACTGTAGACATTGTTGTTCTCAAGGCGGTTTTGATCACGGCAATCAGCCGCAAGGCCCTTGAAATAAACATCCTTCTGGCTCAGACCGCGGTTGGTGTTGCCGTCTTTGTCGATGGCGGAAGTGTAGTAGCAGCCATCGGTGTCAAAGTCAGTCAGAGGCTGGAACTTGTGCTCGATCTCGTGGGCGCCGTCGTCGAGACGGCCCACGAGGACGCGCTTGGCGAGTTGAAGAGGAGATGCTTCGACGCTGAGAGCGCCTGCAAGGAGTGTTATGGCTGTGAGACCGTGCATTGTTGCAGATGTAGAGGTGAGAGTTGATAGAAGAAGAATGTTCAAGTGAGGGGATTGAGAAGAAGCTGTTGATGAGGAGATGCAAAAAGAGTTTATTGACGGAATGGAGAGCCTATTAAATACCATTTTGCCTCTATCTCAACGCAAGAGGCTTTCCATCTGATGTACACTTACGATATCATGAAACCGCCAGTCATCATCACAGCCACAAGAAGGAATACAGAAGGATTGCACTATACAAGAAGGATTCACCAATTGGCAAGGCATCACCATCTCTAGACGACTTCACTCTGCATGGTGTATTTCATGCACATCCTCAGCTCGTCGCAAGTAATCCAGCCAGCAGAGCGTCTCGTCCAATCAGAGCATTTTCGCGCCGGACCTTAATTTAGATAAGCTTGTTTCTGGATCGAAGGATTTCGTCTGCGCCTCAACAGATCTACATCTCATTTCGTCCTAACGAATTATCATTGGACTGTTTTAATGCTTATGTTGTACAAGCTTTTAAGTTGAAACGTCTGAAGGATTAATTACAGGATGGAGGCTTTTGGGGGCAAGGCAGACTTTGGGGTAAGAGATCCACTGTGAAACATCCTTGTTGATTTGGTGGAAATTGGGATGTGCATTGACAGCCGTTACGCTAAGGGTACTATCGAGATAGAGAAGCATCAAGCTTTAGAAAATTAATTTGATCCATGGAAAACAGTCTATTGTGACGTTCTAAACCTGATGCCGTTTGGACGATACAGCGAGTATGCTAATTGTGTTTCAACCTGCAAGACACCTTCGCATTCCCAATACGGGGCCGCCGCTCCACTTCTACTTTCGCATCCAAGGCCTTCCTACATGGTTTTTGTTATTTTACTTCAATGCCCAGGTTAGTATAGTAACTAGTCGATTATATTCAGTTTCATTTGCGATGGGATAATGACTTAAGATTGTATGCATCACAGTTCAAAGACAGCAGAGTTGAGCTCGTAGTGAGAGCAGTAAACAGTAGCTTGTTGTTCATTATAATGTATAGTATGTTGATATAATACTACATGATTCTCATCCAATGCTATGCAAAATATATACTAGAAACATTCCACCATGAAATCGAGCTTACTCGCCGGGCTGGACGGCAGAGTACATGCATGCAACAGGCTTCTCAACGGGAGCAGCCTTGACGGTGAAGGGAACACAGTTCTTGTTGCCACCGGGGTTGTCGATGGAGTTGTAAACCCAGACAGACCAAGAGGCCTTCTCGAGGTTCTTGCTGTTGGGGCAGGCGACAAAGTTGGAGCCGCCGTTGGTCAGGATACCATCCTTGGAAATCTCCCAGCCGTTGCGCTGAGCGTTGCGGGGCATGGGCTGGGCACCAGTGGTGTAACCGAACTTGCCCTGACCCATGCCGGAGAAATCGACGTAGACCTGCTGGCGAGGGTTGCCGATGGAGTAGAGCCAGAGCTCGTCGCCGTCGAGGGTGAAGGTGACCTCGTTGTGCTTCTTCTGGTCGTAGCAGCTGGAGCCCTGGTCCTTGAGCTTGAGAGCGAAAGACTCCTTGGAAGCCTGGATGTAGTTGAAGTGGACGGGAGAGGCGGAGCGGAGGGCGAGAGCGTTGAAGTTGGTGATCTTGGGAGTGGGCTTGGGGGCGGCGGAGACGACGCCGGCGGCGACGAGGGGAGTGAGGAGAAGAGCCTTGATCTGCATGATGGCGGTGGTTGTTTTGGGAGTTGTTTGTGGTGAAGATTGAAGTTGTAGTTGAGCGAGTGGATGAGTGAGTGAATGAGATAGAGTTGAAGGAATGGCACGAAGGATCATCTTATATGTAGATTTGCCTCCTTGTTGGACTTGACGTTGCATCGTCATTGTGTTGCATCGTCATAGTCCAGGATCACCCTTGGCATTGACCTCGTGATGGGTCCCTGGACCTAATCTAACGGTCGATTGAAGGGGACCGCTAGAGTCCAGAAGCATAAGAGACAGAATAACCCAGTCATCTTCTACTTGCTTGGTCTATTACCGAAGTGTAGTGTCATTTTGTCAGCCTAAGCCTCAATGATAGTCCTTCTATTACCCACCTGGGGACAAATGCCGAGGTGCCAATTGAAGGAAAAACAAGGCTCTCAAGTCATTGATGCCCAGGATCATGCTATCAAATTACGTCCCATTCTTTCTACCCCACTTCTAGAATGAATACGAGGTCTCCACCGGCATTTCACCCTGAAATAAGGCATTGACCCATAACTCTCTCCCAATTATGCATCGAGAAATCATGCGCTTGCACCGGGTTACCCGAACTAACCCCACGGGCGTTTTAAATATAGCTACGGATAGATGTCTTCCCATTGGGGCTCGGCAGAGCCTAACCTATAGTCTAGAGCTGGCTAGCCACGCCTCGATTGTTCGACGAGATGCGTGCCACAGCTGTATACTGACATGTCTTGAATCTAGAACGATGTCTATTTTGAGTTCTTTTTAAGGAGCAAGTCCTTCAAAGACTACCGATAGAGCAACACCTGTAGTAACAATCACAGATTGACAAACTAATGCTAATAAACGTCCGGTTCTGAAAATATGTGTCATACGTCCTGCAGAATTACTCTTTGAACAACGTCTTCTTGTAGGGTAGTTCGGTTGCATCTCACAAACTTGGCGAAGATAACCGCGCAAATGTAAGAACTCTGAAAACAAGTGTAAAAAGAAGAAATCTAGGACTCAATGCGGGGTATCTAGTAAATGCCTCGCAGAGCTAGTGTTTAGATCTGGCTATCACAATTGAACCGTTTCTCTTCCAAACAGCGCTCTTACGCGTACAACAACCCCGAACAAGATTTTCTCACATGCATTTAATTGTATCATAGTCATGTCAGAATCATTATGCTCAAATTGTCTATCGTTCGAGGAGTCATTGAATAGCCCCACCTCCGAGTACAATCGCCAAACCCTAAAGCCGAACATTCAAGCTCTCGAAGATTCAGCACGGCAGGGGTGCGCGCTTTGTCGCGTCATCTACCAATCATTGATCTACGATGGAGGTGTCTCACTTCAAGATACCAACGCACCCATTGACATCATGACCAAGGACTCCACAATCGATCCTCTCTCAGAGGAGTCCCGGCTTGAAATATTGTCGGTCAAGGTCCAACAACGGAATGCTGCTCGTAATACATACCTATCCGTTCTGTTCAACAATGGAGGACAGAAGCAAGCCTTTGAAGCATATCGAGAGCTTGTCGGTCAGCTTCAGGACCCTACTTTTGATGAGGGAATGGAAAATATTGTCCGTTTAACGTCAAGATGGATCCGAAACTGTCGAGATTCGCACAGGCAATGCAGACACCCGGACGCTCAGAACAATATTGATTGGCTACCTTCAAGGCTCGTCGACGTCGGAACAGACGATAATACACAACCTCCGCGGCTATTCCTTCCCAGCAAAGACCAGGGTTCCAAGAACCTCGAATACGTTGCTTTGAGCTATGCATGGGGTCCAGTCAGCAACCACTCATTCAGAACAACTGCATCCAATCTTCAGTCAATGCTCGAAAGCCTGCCTTTCTCTCAACTGCCTAAAACGATACAAGATGCAATCATCTTTACACGTAAGCTCGGCTTCAGATATTTATGGGTTGACGCCTTGTGTATTTTACAAAGCGAGGGACCCGATGATATGAACCACAAAGAAGACTGGTCCCGTGAAGCTACGCGTTTTGGATACTACTATCAGAATGCAATTGTTACACTATCCGCAACTGGAGCCAAGTCTTCCGACGAGGGATTATTTTTACCGAGACCTGCCCAAGCCTTTGACCTCGAACCTGTTATCTTGCGACGGAAATTGCGCACAAGCGAAACCCGAGAAATCTCGATTCTGCCGAAGGTACCAAGCTGGATATCAGAAATCAAGGGGGCCCCTCTGTACGAGAGAGGCTGGGCTATTCAGGAACGAATGTTATCGACGCGAGTTGTACATTTCGCGAATAACATGGTCCTGTGGGAATGTCATGAGCGTCGAGCCACAGAGATTGACCACGATGGGTTGAGTCTGAAGGATAGAGATAGCGGAATGGTGTACGAAGAGGTGTCAGACTTTATGCCCGTATTTCGCAATCTTCAAAGGCAGGGCAAAGAGGCCAATCAAGTAACACGCGAGTGGTATAGTTTCATCGAGGGCTATACCAGCGCTAAGTTTACGTTTGCGGGAGATAGACTTCCTGCTTTATCGGGAATCTCTGCTCTCATTCAGAAGTACATTCCTCAAAGATACGGGGCTGGATTATGGCAGTCGGCTATCCCGGAAGGTCTGGCATGGCTGAAAGAAGTGGACTCAACCGTGAATTCTTCCGGAACCAGAGCAGATTTCCAGCTTAAGCTACCATCTTGGTCATGGGCTACCAGCAGAGGGCCCGTGCGATTCCTTTCATCGCTGGATACCTGGGAGACAATGCTGAAGGTGGAAAACTGGGAAGTAAAATCTGCGGGTGTAGATACATCTGGACAGGTTCTTGAAGCACAACTAAGAGTTCGAGGCCCTTTCGGACTCTTTGATCTGTCGGAGTTCGGATTAAAGACTCGTGTGGATCCTGAACCTAGAACACGGCTTCCAGAACACGAAGGACAAGTGGATTATACTCGAGCTGCGTTCATGGATGCAGAAGTGACAATACAGTGGGTCTCCGAGGCCTGTCCTTGCATACTTGTTGGCACCGCGTATGTTCCCGGCTCGGGTCGCACGGACGGAGTCACCGGTTGTGCTCTTATTTTAGAACCAACTGGGGGCATTGAGGAGTATCGACGAATCGGTTTCCTCTGTCTTCCTTTCAAAGACTGGCGGTCTACGAATTGCGACCAGAAAGTAATTGGCCTGGCATAAAACTAGAATTACAAGCTGATAGAAGAATCTAAAAAGAACTCGAGCACCTCAATCCTTTCTAATAATAAGTCTTAGTGTCTAGAGACTTACATCTTCTTACAGACAATGCCTTGTAGATGTGATCTTCAGCTGAGGTTTTATCTTCCTACCTTCAATCTCCAATGTTTCTCATTGAGAGTTTTGATTGGCTGGTTTGTACCGCTGGCAAATGGGATGGCTCGGAACAGCTTTCCCCTTACGTGACTCAAAAGCGACAGTCGATCTGTTCTCAGGCCATGAACGGGGAACTTGATTTACACACATCTCATACCTACTGAAGGATACGCCAAAACCTTATCTACTCAGTCTCTGTAGCCTGTAAAACTAGGCCAACATTGATTTTTACTCCTGTAATCTACTAGCATACTTAGTTCCGTGGCTCTAGGATGGTCTTAAGCTCGGGCAACGCGCCCTTGCCCCCTCTCCTACCTCGAAAAGAGAAGCCGCCATTCCGTCCGCCAGCTTCAACACCGCTGACTGCAAAGCGCAAGCCGGTCGCTAGTGCTTGTGAGAGGTGTAGAAAGCGTAAAGTGAGAGTATGCATACCTAGCGCGACTTGTGGCTCTAATGACTGACTAGCGGCAGTGTGATGCCGATAGACCATCGTGTGGGGCATGCGTATCGGGCGGACAGGAGTGTATATACGCGACTATTCCCGAAGAAACGAGACACACGGCCTTGAAACGTAAGCATATTGAGCTGGAGAACCAACTGCGGGAGATGCGCAGTTCTCATCAAACTCTCCAACAATTCATCGAGGCTCTCAAGTTTGTCGACGATAACGCTGCCACCTCTATTGTCCGGCAGCTACGGAATGGAGCTGAAATATCAGAGCTGGCCCAGGACGTTAACACTGGTAGCCTACTGCTTCAGTTGTCCGACCGTTCAAGCTTGATCGGGCGAGGTGAAGAGGCAGAGAACTCTGTGACAAGGCCGTCAGAGCAGACAGTCGTGGGTAACCGATCGCAAGTTACTACCTCCCCATACGAGGAACTGTTTGACCTACTCCGAACAGCAAAGGACCAAGATGCCTTGGACATCCTCCGCAGAATCAGACAAGGACACGACATCAATACCACTCTACGCAAAGCCAAAGAAGCGAACCCAGTGGCACAGCTTTCTCTTATACCCGAAACTCGACGGTGGTACCAGTTCCCACATCGTTCGTCCTTCCCTCGCTTTCTTGAAGTAGGGGACAACCCGTATCTTAGCTCGCACATGTACAGAGCTACCACCATGGACCCATCCGTTCCCCAGGTCCAAACAAGCAATAGGCAAAGCACTCTAAACGAAGCCTTATATACGACGCCTTTCCATGCCGCCAAGATGGTAGATCCATATCTCTGGGACATCAAAGCAGCCAGATGGACTAACGTCACAAGTGACAATCAACTAGTCTCCGAGCTGTTGAACTCCTACTTCCTCCATCACTATACAATATATATGGGCTTTCACAAAGACTACTTCCTGGAAGATTTGGCCAACGGTCAGACACAGTTTTGCTCCCCATTACTCGTCAACACACTACTGGCTGCCGCGTGCCATACATCCATGAAAGTACCTGACCGCGCAAAGTTTTGGAGTCCACAGAATCTGGCATACCAGTTTTTAGCTGAGGCGCGACGGCTATGGGAGATGCAGGATGGCGAGAGCAGTCTGACAGCCATCCAAGCTGCCATTGTACTAAACATTATATATGATTGCGACACAATGGACAAAATCGGGAGATCATATCTACTGCAAGCTGTCGCCATGGCCCATGACCTCAAGCTTTTCCAATCCTTAACGAATAAACCTATGTCCAAGAAGATGCAGCGGGCCAGGACCTTTACTGCATGGTGTCTCTTTGCTTGGGATGCTATGCATAGTTTCCACTACCGCCTGTCACCTCTATTTGATGAAGCACCTGAGTGTCCTCTGCCCTCTGCACACGAACACCCCTCCTGGTATCCTGAGATCTATGTCAGATATCCTCTGGATAATACTGTCGTGTCCATTGGGTTTGGTCCTGCTATGAAAGCGATGGTAGACCTACAGCATATTGCGCATGATGTTGCGCGCTATTACTGGAGTGGCTACAGTCAACCAGCCAACGATCCATCACCCTTTCGTTGTCAATTAGACGACTGGCTCCACAACTTACCTGAGTCGCTTACATTCAGCAACATCATTCTACCCATGCATTTACGAATTCACCTTGAGTATTATAGTATACTCGTGAGTCTGATACAAGTGCAGATGGACACTAGGCCGGTCCCATCTTCGGAGTCTCCTGCTGGATCTGCTAATCAAGATGATGGCGAAGCTGGGAGCCAATACATACGTATCGAGACCCTCATTCGTCTATACTATATGCACCACAACCTCGAAATATTCGACCCGTATCTGATTGTTAACCTTCTCATGCTCGGCAACCATGTCGTTGACATTCTCGATACAGCGAAATTACAGGCAGATGATAGAGACTTTTACCGTTCAACACTAGTTCTTTGTGCACGTGGTCTCTATGCTCAGGGAAAGAATAGCTATATCTCTAAGATGGTGTACTTGATGCTCCGCAACCGCATGCAAATTCGTGACCATGGCTTGCTGGAAACATACGTCCACGATGAGCCCAGCGCCGACCAGGAGTCTATTATTGGTTATAACCGGTCCAACTACCCTGTTCCTATCATCAAGATTGACGAGGATCCGCGGACAGTATTGTTAGGGAAGTTAGTGAAATCTTACGAGGGACTATCAGTAGATGAATCATAGATAGGCATGTTTGATTGAGTAGATCATGAGCTAGGAAAATGAACATAATAGTGAGGAGTGGTTTTACACACACTTTCTATCAAGTTGACTGAAGCATGAGTAAGTACTGCTCTCAAGAATTTAATGTCTAACTAAGGACTTAGCACAAAAGGGTTATATGTTTCACTATTGATGATATAGGAGTGATACTTAAGTAGCTCTAGGTTGCATTGAACTTCTAAGTGGTGGTCAGATATGGAATCAATCAGACTAACTTATACATCTGATATAGAAAATAGCAAGTGATTCAAGGGATAGCACAAGCCCTGGGTCAGATGGACAGTTTGAGAAGAGAACAATGCATGATTCCAAATGCTGTAAGCAATACAACGCTATGTCAGCACTACCAGCACGTTGTAACTGCGGAATACCTCGTCTTCCATTCGCAGAGAGGTAAGAGAAGAAATATTCTCTAAAGATTAGGTTGCCAAAATGAAATAGCCCAAGTGCTAGTTTAAGCTTCACTAAGAGGACTAACTTATTTTGTCTCTGATGCCTTTGACGGCTAATCTTTCTGATACACCAACGGACTCGACCATTCCACTTGACACTTCATTCCTTGCACTTGATCCGTATATAAATACTGCACGGACGACACTAGGATTTATGAGAAGAACAGCAATGATTAGACTCCTTATTAATTCTTCACAACTACTATCTCCATCGCTTTACCATCCTTCTTTTAAGATGCATTTCGCAACTATTCTAGCCAGCCTCGCCCTCATCTTTCTTGCTAACGCCTTCAAAGTCCCCGAGGGTACCACTGACGGATTCTACAAAGTGTATCTCAACGCACAGGGTGAAGAGATCCACGAGCGTGTGTCCGATGTCAAAGACTATGCTACTTCTAGAGCTCCAGCCATTGCAGAGGCGAGAGTCCCTGGTTCCAGTACCCTGGAAAAGCGACAGAATGGAGAGCGCTATTATTCCACTCACTGTGGCTGCGGCATTGAACTCAACCATACCAACTGCGATGATGCTGTCCAAGATCTCAAGAACCAGATGTACGACATTCTTTGGTACCTCCCAGCCGAAACTGCGTTTTACTCTATTCGTGATGATGTTGTGGCGTTCAGCTGCAATATCACTCCTGATACTTGGTACGGACAGTCGGCTGAGTTTGTGGCCGATATCCTCAGTTGGGTGACGAACGAATGTGGTTGGTACATCGCTGGGACTGGGAGCTTTTTTACAAGACAGGACGGGTTCTTTGTAACGACTTATATCGGGTATATGGTTTGGAGGAACGGGGTGGACTTTTGTCACGATTCTATTAGATCCGTCAGATCGCACTGCTAGTAGTTAGGATCTATTTCATACGATTACTGTGAATACACTTTGTTACGATATAACGCGTTATTAGTCAATTTCGTATCCATACAAACTGGAAGAGGGGAGACGTCATATGCATCATCGCTAGAATGGAAGTGACGATATGGAAATAAGCTGATGTAAGTACCTCAAGGTACTTAAAACAATGTAAGTACTTCAATAACTAAGTGGTACAATTACGCTTCAGAGTCTACCTCAAACGGGCCGCCCATCTCTTCTCAATAGCCAGCCGCGCATTTTCCTCGTCTCGTCTTATCTTCCTTTGCTCCTGGCATACCTGTTGCGCCGTCTTGCCCTCCCCATTCAACATTTCTACACCCGCAAGCCCAGCAGCCTTGGATAGTATCGCCATCACGTTGTCCTGTAGCTTTTCCCTTTCGTCAAGTGAAGCAGACCGACGAAAGAGACTTGAAGCCGCCAAGTGAAGAGGTGTATCTTGCGCCGCATTTCTCAGATTAACATCAGCGCCGCGCTGAAGTAGTGCGGAAATCACGTCAGCATGATTTACGTCCATAGCTGCATGATGTAGAGGTGAATTTCCAGCTTCATCGACATCGAGTATAGAGGCGCCATTGGCAATCAGGATGTCTATAGCTTTGACATCGACGTTTGAAGAGGCAAATGGGTCGCTTAGCAGGATGTGTAGTGGAGTTTCCTTTTTGTTGTTGCGTACACTTGCATCGGCACCTCTGCTGCAAAGTAGTTCGAAAACAGCGGTGTAGCGCTTGTGTCGTCGCAAAGGATGTCCAGTGGCATTGTGCAAAGGCGTATTTCCATCAATATCCTGGCTATTGACGGCCTGGGGATATGTTTGTGACAAAAGATCGATAACCCTTATCAGACCTTGGGTCTCTTGTTCAACCATTGATGAAGGTACATCCATCCATCCACGCCGTCGGTAGCTGCGAGTTGCCCAGTGGAGTGGAAGACTTCCGGTGCTATCGCGAACTGATTGGATGTCTGCAATGTTGACCCCAGTACCGAGTAGGACTTTAATTGCATCGAGGTTGAGGTGAAAAGATGCGATAGAAATAGAAGCCATGTTGGAGATGTAACCCATTTCCTCATCCTTCCATCCCAGTTTGAAAGGGTCTCTTGTTAACTTGAAATGAACATCGGCGCCGTCTTCAATGAGTCTCTTGACTAGCTCGGTTCCTGCCCATTGCACAGCTAGCGTCAGAACTGTATCAGGGACACCCATATCCGACGACCAAGGCTCAACAATATCAGAGGCAGAAGCACCCCGATCCAGCAGCATGTTCATGACAGTAGTGCTTCTCTCGATAGACGGTTCCCTATAACCCTCTATCGAATAAATGTCAGCCGCAGCCGCTAAAGGAGTGCAGCCATCAGCATCGCGCTCGTGGATATCTGCACCGTTGTCAAGCAAGAATTGCACCATTTCAATGTGACCTCGCCTAGCAGCTTCATTAAGCAGGACAAATCCGAGCTCTTTATAACTGACAAAGCCGGGCTTGATGGCGACAGTTTCTTGGTGAGCGAGAAGAACTTGCAGCGCCTTGACACTTTCGCTTTCGGCTGCGTTATAGAACGGAGACCAAGAGGGCGGGTTATTATAATACTCGTTTCCAACCGCCGAAGGCTTGATGCTAAGATACTGTTTGAGTGCTATGACATCGTCGTTGCGAATGATCGTGTGAAGAAGGTCATTCCAATGGTCGCCGGATTCGTACAAAACGGTGCCATCTTTACAAGTCATTGTCATGTGGACGTCGACAGGTTCAAGGTCTTTGTTGGAATTTGGGTCATGGCTAAATTCCAGGTATCGCTCTCCTGATGCAAGCTGAGGAGGAGACATTATTGAATGTGGTAGATGAGAGAGAAAGCTGAAGATGATAGCGAGTGCGTGTACTTGGAGATTTATTTAACTACTGTATTTCCCGGCGGTGACTCACCGGCCAATAAAATGGGTCTATAAATGTTCCCGGAGCCCAGCCTACACTCCTAGATTGGGGCTTCCTAGTTACACACCGTATAAAACCCTCCCCTACAACTCTCCATCACGATTCACTTTCGGCACAAACACAATAGTGCATCCGCAGACTAGAAGAGCCTTGACTGATCTGCTCTCAACCTCCTCTGCCACATCGACCACCCCGACTAGCACCACCTCGAGGGATGCGGCCGAATCGGTTCTGCTGTCGTTTCCACGCCGGAATATCCTGCTCTTTCCAAGCTTCCCTCTTCTCCTCGCATAACTGTCGTGGGCTCTTACCCTCTGCATCCACAAGATCCATCAGTCCTTCTCCTCCAACCTTTACCAACATTCCCATTACTTCATCTTGCGCCTTAATCTTCTCCTCCGCTTTAATTCTCAAAGACTCCGGACGATAGGTACCACGGGCAGCTCTATGCAGAGCTGTTTCCTGTTTTGAGTTCTGTCGGTCAGGGTCAGCGCCGTGATCGAGCAGAAGCGACACAGCATTGCCATAACATAAGGTTTCAGCTACTAGATGTAAAGGCGTATTTCCATCATCATCTGCATCCATTACACTTGCGCCGTGTGCAAGCAATTTAAGTATAGCGGTTGTATCCAGAACAGGCGCCCACTCATTCGATGTCTCGTAATGTGATTCGATACCATCGAGCTTGAATAAAGAGTGTAGAGGTGTCTGGCCCTTGTGATTGCGAATGCTGGCGTCTGCGCCCCTTTCGCATAGAAATGTGAAGACAGGAGCGTACAGCGCATCGTGGCGGCCCATCGCCCGGGCAGCGTAATGCAACGGCGTGTTTCCGTCGTTATCCTGAGCATTGATCGTCGTGGGATCCAAATTCAGAAAAAAGTCGATTATGGCTGTGATGTTAGGCACCCTCTCCTGCAGTAACCAGGCAGGAAATTCTGAGCCTCCACCTGGAATAGCGTTTTGGGTAGCCCAGTGGATGGGAAGGGTTCCACGGCTGTCTTGAAAGTGGCTCATCTCTCCAGTTTGTATGCCTCTCTGAAGAGTGGGAAATATAGTTTTGACAGCGTTAAAATTTGCAAAAATGCATGCAATGAAAAGTGCGTCAACTTGAAAGGTGTCTCCAGGCTGGTTCCAGAACTTTGCCGCCCATTTTGTCTTCGTAACCTTGGTATGAACGTCTGCGCCTCCCTCGATGAGCCTTTTGATCAATTCAGCGCCTGCCCACCTTGCCGAAAAAGTGAGGACTGTTTCAGATAGCGCGTCTAAATCTATATAGTCGATGACATCACCTGCACAGGCCCCATAGTCGAGTAGAAGATCGATGACTTGCTCATTTCTGGCTGGACTGACTTCTCCATCAAAGCCCGGTACAAGAAATTTGGTAGGGTAAAAGTTTGCCGCTGATAGTATCGGAGTGAACCCTTTAGGATCTCGCTCGTTGACATCAGCGTATAGTGGTTGATTTGCGAGTAGGAATTGGGTGATGTCGGTATGGCCCCAATGAGCCGCCTCATTCAATAACTCATAACCGCGCTCCTTGAATCGGATTCGTGCAGGGTCTTGGCTGTCTCCCTTGGCCCCGTGGGCGAGAAGCATTTGCAGGACACCGAGACATCCGTCTGAGGCTGCAGTGTGGAAGTAGTCCATACGCAGGGTATCCCCAATAAGTTCAGAAGGAATATCGGGCGCCCTTGGGACGGCCCATGACCCGTTGGCAAGATACTCCCTAAAAGCTCTCGTATCGTTCCATGAGACTATGGTGCAGAGTAAAGTAAAGTCGCGTTGTTCATACAATATAGAACCATCTTCATCCGTTGCCGTTACATTCGGCTGCAAACGGAACCACGCGCCTCTATCTTCAACCGTGGCGTCGGTGAATGGCCTGTAGGGTGGACTGGTTGTGAAACTCATAGTTGGATCCATGACTGACGTAATCGAAGGATAAGAAAGTCGAGCAGGCCAGTGTGTAACGGTAGTAATTTTATAGGCAGAGGGAGCTTAGACCTGCCTGATGGAAGTAGAGCTTCAAGCCAGTCTATAGCCCTCCTCCAAGAGAAGAGTCGGTAACACTTTTATCTTAAGCAGGATGATACGACAACCGATTTGGTGGTACAAACAGACTAGGTCGGTACAGAATATCTGTCGGTAAGATAATATTTGACTCCGTCTAACTCGATCGCTTGACCTGAAAGTGGATATTGCGACTTATTCCTGGAAGAAGCTGCCGGCTTGGCATTCAAAGGCATGCGATTCAGCCAATAGCTAGTCATCTGTGCCTGAGGCTTGTATGAGATTTCACTCTCAATGCTCGGCGAGTGATTCACTTTATTCTCAGCTCCATAATAAAGGGTGAAATCATGCGGAGACCCACTGTGATCTGCCTGTATCCACCAACCAATGTACTACCTACTGTCAGCCCGTTGTCTGGTCTGGTTTGGACGTATCCGCCAGAGCAGTATAACCAGCCAAGATCTAATCGCAGTTGAACATGCAACCAGCTTCTTTAATAGTATCAAGCTAAATCTGAAAAAGAAAGGACTGTGGCTTTCATAAAGCATGAGGCGACAGGAATCTTCTTTTTCTTTCTCAACATGAAATTTTCACGCTAAGGACTTACACGACCAACACAACCAACAAGGATCCATAATTGTCGCGAGTTGCCACCGAAGACAAGGGTAAAGGTAGAGGACCAACAAAAGACACCCAGCGGAATCTCTATCCATCGATTTTTTATTTCTTCGAATCCTTCATGCAGCTCAGCTCATCATGACGTCTCCCAAGTCCGACAGTGAATCACCTTATCATAGATATCGTCGAGATCCAACCGAGATCGATGCCGATGGACACCAAGAAAACTGGCAAGCGTCGCCATTGAAGATTATTGACCGCGACGGTTCTGTTCTTTTTGAAAGGACGCAATTGAGTCTTCGAACCGACATTATTCTGGCAAATGATGTCGAGCTGCTTCGCCAGTATCTTGATGCTGCCCCTTGGGCCATTGAGAAGCCGGGCCGTGAAGACGATAGCACGGATCCATTCTTCGTCGCAGCACAGAGTGGCAGGGTCCAAGCACTGCAACTCCTTCTAGCCCAACACCTCATAGTCAACGGTCCGTCGGAGAAAGTCAGGTTTCTGGATCGCAGAGTCAATTTGTTGTCTACCGCTGCCAAATGGGGTCGTGTGGAGATGGTGAAATTCCTCCTCGACAATCAGCCATTGTACGCTGATATCCACGAGCGAGACAGTAACAGGGAAAGTGCGATATTTGCTGCTTCTGATACCAGTGGAACAAGACACAGAGACTATCTTGGCCACCAAGAAGTCTGCCTTGACAATAACGAGGCCGTGATGCACCTGCTACTTGATCGAGGTGCATGTGCTTCTGATTCCCTCACCTGCTATCACGACCGTCCAGAATGTCAGACTTCTGAGACTGTCCTTACTTTGGCTGTACAGTGGGCGGGCCCTGAGTTAATTCAGCGACTCATCGACAATGGCGCCGATGTGCATGCCAAGGTTGTATGCAGGGTTACCTTCATTCCACGTGTGGGGTTCTTCAATCAGTTCTTGCATGTTACTGCGATTTATATCGCAAGTCTTCATGCAAACTTCAGAGCAGTGGAAGTGTTGATCAGTAACCGAGGTAAAGGAGTCGACATGACAGACATGACATCCCGCCGCGATGGTCAGGGAAGGCTTCCTATTCATTGGGCCTGTCAATACCAATTGTCGCCATACCCCAGCGCAATCCCTTCCTCAAGGATTACAAGTATTGCTGAAAGCGTCATGAATACCATTAAGCTTCTACTGAACAAGGATCCCGAAACAGTCAATATCCAAGACAATGGTGGAAATACACCCTTGCACTATGCTGCCCTATACTATGGTCGCGTGGGTAAACAGCACACTCCGATCTTGAGATTTCTATGTGACAGGGGTGCAGATGCAGGTATCTGCAATGCCTATGGAGAAACGCCTCTGCACTTGTTGTTCGGCCGCGGATGGGGTGACATGCCGGTCGATACAATGGCTATCGAAACCTTGCTGGCCCATGGTGCCAAGGCTACAGACATCGATGCCTTTGGAAATACGCCCCTCCATTACGCAGCCTGGTTCCTACTTCATTCAGATGCTGTATCGTATTTGATCAAGCATGGCGCTGATGTCAGCATAAGAAATTTGCATCAAGAAACACCTCTTCACAGCGTTGCCGATTCTCCCAAATGGGGTGACACCGCTTATGACGGGCGAACCCTAACAAAGCAGGAGACAGCAGAGGAGCTTTTCAAAGACCAGGAAGCAATGGTGAGAGAATTATTGGAAGTTGGAGAGGTTGAGATGATGGACCAGCCAAATCATGCGGGAAAGACCCCTCGACAGATTATTCAAGAGTGGAAGGAGCACGCAAAAGAGGCGCAAGCAAAACAGACAGCGATCGACAATGATGTACCTTGGGAAGACTGGCCGGAAGTGAATTCTTGTTGGGATAGCGTTGAACGTGGACGACGCAAGAACGCCATGGGCTTAGGACTGGTAGGAGGAGCGCGGCCAAGAAAGGATCTCTACTAGGTAGCAGTCAAAGCGCATCTTACACTGTGACTCCTCGCCGGGAGGTCCACTGTATCTGGTTGGCCATGAACAGTCCCGTATAACTCCACTTATTGAGGCTGTCAGACCGAACCAGCTTTATAAATATCATCCATGGACCCACGCACCGTGCTTCATAACCCTTGTCAAACACTTTTCTCTATTCTACAAACAACTCATCCATTTACCAGCATGGGGCCCTCTCTCCTCCACAAATCCGAGTCACCTTATCGGGAATTCAGACAAAAACCCATCAACAAATATAACGTACATGGACCTCCTTTCGACGTGCCCATCACTCTAACTGATCGCGATGGAACTCTTATTCATGAACAAGAAGGCCAGTACCTTCTTACGACTATAATTGAGCAGAATGACGTTAGGCTCTTGGAAAAATATTTCGCTATCGACCCTCGAGCTATCCCAAACTATTTTGACCTTCCTGATAACGATGAGGCCCGTTATGAATACGCCAGTCTGTTCGTTTGGGCAGCCCAAAGTGGCAGTCTCGACGTACTCCAGATGCTCTTCGATTATACCACAAAAAATCTTGATCCGACGACGCCGAGACGATTGTCTGATACCGAGCTCTTGAGTGAGGCTGCAAGATTCGGTCGTGTCAAGGTTGTACAATGGCTCCTCGACAACCAACCATTATACGCCGATATTCATGATCGAAATTTCCAAGGGTATACGGCGCTTGCGGCAGCAGCTAATCTCTTTGAATTCAACCATTATGGCAACCCATGCTGGGATGACATTTGTTTTGACAACAGCAAGGCGACAATGAATCTACTTCTTGATAATGGCGCCTGCGCCTCTGATGTCGTCCATCCGACGAACGACAAGAATCAAAAGAGACATTCTGTTTTGACCTTGGCTGCGCAGTGGGCAAGTGGTGATTTACTTGCAAGACTTATTGACAATGGTGCCGATGTCCATTACACGGTATCAGTAGGCCAATGGAAGCTACCCTTTCTGAATCGTCGCGATTTACCACCCCGTGTACCTGTTGAGGTAGATGTGAACGCACTGTTCCTTGCATCTTTGTACGCAAATCTCGATGGCGTTAGGACTCTGGTTGATCGCAGAGGCGACGAATTTACCATCGAAGACGTGGTCTGCTCCCCCGACTGTGTTGGGAGCCTCCCTCTTCACTGGGCGGCTCGGAGCCCATTGGAACACATCCCAACATCAATGCGATATGAAAAAGCTGGAGATATCCGTCGAACTCTTGAACAGCTATTGGATTACGCTCCAACAACAGTGAACGTCCAAGACAAGGACGGGAATACAGCCTTACATTACGCCACCAGACATTTTGGCAAAACTGGTAGAGCCTTCACTCCCATTTTTGAACTTCTGTGCAGCCGGGGCTCCGATGCAAGCCTCCGCAACTACAAGGACGAAACGCCTCTACATAGGCTGTTCCAGCCCGAGGGCGATGATGGACCCATAGACATAACAGCTGTATCACTTTTACTCTCTCACGGTGCGAAGGTTACAGATGTTGATGAAGTTGGCAATACACCATTGCACATCGCAACCAGGGACTGGCATTTCATTGATGCCGCTGCTCTTTTGCTCGAGTATGGTGCTGACCCTGCTCAAAAGAATCTTAAACAAGAAAATGCTCTTCCTCAAAAGATGGAATATCTGCTCGGCAGTAAATAGATCTAGAATTGGGGAACACAGGGTAGAATTGTAGATGGCATAAGGGGATTACTTCGAGCAGCGTAAAGAACAACAGCTGCGTAGGTAATAAGAATTTCGCTCAGTACACTGAATGTCTACGAATGTAGTTGATTTGAAGATCTAGATTGATCTTGAAGATATCGGCACTATTACCTTCGTCAGTGTAGCCGATACATGCCTGGGAGATTCGCCAGCCACTGGTTTGTTACTGGGCGAAACATGGTGATGGTCTGCCTGTGAGGCTCCTCTGGTTAACCAGACTAGAGACTCGGCCCGTAGGTGATATCCGCATATTTCTTCTAATTAAGTAATGTAAAAGGGTATTACCAGCTTAGTAACTAAAGTATAGGATACCTAAATAACTATATATTTACTTACCCGTATTTAAAGCTATAACCCTTGCTAGCCTTATCGAGTCGCAGGTGAATACGATGGCCGTCCTCCTCCCCGTCCAGGCCGACTCCTTCCTGAACTAAATCGCAGTTGCTTAGAGGGCTTACAAGGCAACTCTGCAATTCTCGATTCCTCTCTTCTCCTTTGGCATATTTGCCGTGGAGTTTCATTATGCGCATCTGGTAGGTCCATCAATTCTTCTCCTCCAGCTTTCACCAGTCTTG
Organism: Fusarium sp. MBC 181; assembly: GCA_030772735.1. Taxonomy (NCBI): domain Eukaryota; kingdom Fungi; phylum Ascomycota; class Sordariomycetes; order Hypocreales; family Nectriaceae; genus Fusarium; species Fusarium sp. MBC 181. Next base: position 108,845 of record JAPHDB010000264.1, on the reverse strand, counting down.
CCAGCATATCCTCTTGCAATCTTGTTCTTGCATCAGCTTTGCCAACCTCGCTTGGCCAGGAACGACCAGAAGCAGCTCTATGGAGAGCCGTCGCTTGTGACAAATCCTTTGCTGTGGGGTCTGCACCGTGATCAAGCAAGCACGATACGGCATCGACAAAATGTAGGTTTCCGGCTGCAATATGCAAGGGTGTGTTACCAGCAACAGTGTCTGTAACCCTTGCTCCATGGGCAAGTAAAACAGATATAGCAGCCGGGTCGATAGACACATTCGTTATGCACGTGTCGAATAAGGTATGCAGAGGCGTCTGGCCCTTGTTGTTGCGTATGCTAGCATCACCACCCCTCTTGCATAATAGTTCGAAGATGGGGGTATATAATTTACTGTTTCGACCAAAAGATTCTGTAGCGTGGTGTAAAGGTGTATATCCATCTTGGTCCTGTATGTTGACTGCCGCGGGGTGTAAGTCGAGAAGGAGTTCAATAAGACTTGTGATATTCTGTACTCTTTCTTGTAATATTGATTTTGGGATACATTCCAAATTATCTGGTAATTGATTCCGAGTTGCCCAGTGGAGAGGAAGGCCCCCTAGACTGTCTCGAGAGCACGCCATACTCGCGGCAGTAACGACACCTCGACAATCAATCAGAGTCTCGGCAGCCTTGATATTTGCATGACAACACGCAACAGCTAGTGCATTGACCCCAGAAGCAGAAGGACCCATAAACTCTGTCCATTTTTTTATGGTGGTATGGAAGTTAGCGCCGCAATCAATGAGTCTCTTGATTAATTCAGGGCCTGCCCACTTAACAACCAGAGTCAGGACAGTGTCTAGGGTCTCCTCATCATAAGTAGCGAGGACAGTATCGGAAGCATAAGCACCTCGATCCAGCAGTAAATTAATTACCGCTTCATTGTTCTTAAGGCAGACTTCGTTCCATCTGGGTTGGAAGCAATATCTCTCTGAAAAGACATCCGCGGCTGATAATATGGCAGTGTAGCCCTTGGTATCTCGATCTTGGATGTTGGCATATAGTGGCTGATGGTCGAGTAAGAATCTTACTATCTCTATATGACCGTATCTAGCAGCTTCATTCAATAGCTGGAACCCGCGTATCTTGAATCTTATGGGTTGAGCGGAAACGGTATCCCTCGGGGCGTTGTTCAGAAGCCATTGAAGTACATCTAGGCTTCCACTTTCGACAGCCAGGCGGAAGTAATCAGTTGTTTCGATAATCTCTTCTTCGTCATTCGGAAGCTTTGGGACGAAACATGGTGCAATAGTGAAGTATTGCTGAAGTGCCCCGAGGTCGTTTTGCTGGACGATTCCATGTAGAAGGGGCAGACCTTCCATTTCATAAAGAATGGAACCATCTCGATCAGTCATGGTCATGAAGACTCGATCTGGTTCATCTTCTTCACCAACAAATTCATCATTAGGGTTAACCCTGAATTTTTGATAGGGCGATTTGGTTTCGGAGACATCTGGCGGAGCCATGCTGTGAGCGGTAGAGGGAAGCTAAAAGACAAAGAATTGGTTGGGTGTTGTTGATGCCTAGCTAGAGACTCGGCCCGTAGGTGATGTCTGTATATTCCTTCCAAATAAGTGATGTGAAAGGGCATTGCTAGCTCAGTAACCGAAGCACAGGACACCTAAATCACAAACACTTGCCCCTGTCCAAAGTCTTGACCCTTGCTAGCCGTATGGAGTCGCAAGTGGACACGACTAACAACCAACACATGAAGCTAACGACCAACACAGCGTCGCAATTGTCTTGGAAAAAGACGTCCTAAAGGGCAAGGAAATCAAAGATGAAAATTTCTTCATTCCGTACGCGAAGGCGAGTTCAAGAGCCTCGGCTCGTCGGCATCGTGTCGAAAGATGTCGTGCGACAAGGATCACGCTGTCTAAAAACGGAACCCTGGCTGCAGATGAAATGTCCGAAATCTAAAGGGAGTTCACGCAGGGACCCACCCACTAGCTAACCTAGACTTGCATTTGGAGGAAATATCGAGGTCGTAAAAGAGTGAGTCACTGTGCTATCTATGTAGTAGAGAAAGATGACTATTTATTTCTGCACTTTTAATTCAATATATTGATTTTTGCCATCTGCTAGAGTTTAGCATTCATTTACCATTTTACTTCATGAGACACAAGGTAACAATCGTTGATTTGACCGGTATGAGTTGATGAGTGACCTCCAAAAAGCTGGACACTAGGTAACAAAAGAGTCAATCCAATGAATACGTATCACCGATGGAACCTCAGATTTGGACAGTCGATAGAACATCACTGGTCTCTCTGGACACCCAATTCCTGCGTAGCATCGGCGTTAAACAATGGCAATGAAACGCCGGAGTGTAAATAGTGATTCAAACGGATCACCGTTATTGAATTAAAACATCTTGTCTCGGCTGTTGGTTCACACGACAAATGGCATCAAAAGCCACACCCACTGGTCCTCGGTTGCCTGCACCGAGACTAGGGTCATTACTTAGTAGCGATGATGCTGGTCAAGGACCTTGGATGTTTCCCGTTCACGGCAGAAAAACCGCTGAGTGAAGTTCTTGGCTCGGCTCTGGCTTTGCCGAGATTCACAGGGTCCGTGATTTCGCAGGGATGATCACACTGCCCGAAAACGATCTTCCGCCGAGACCTCAGTTCACCCCACTGAACCTTTTCGGCATTATTCTGGGGTGTTGCATGCAAGGTACTGTACATGATGGCTGTTGGTTCTTCAGTCACAGGTCTGAAAAGCACGTTGAGTTGGTCCAGCCATCCGAATGCAGGACCGGGCGAGACTAACACGATGTTCTTTGTATTAATGCATTTCCGTGAGGAAAGGTTGTGGATATTTGGTAGCATAAGCTTGTACTTAATAGGCATAAAGGTACGGCGACAGTGAACATTCAATCATCAAGTCGAGGCTTTTACTACTTGTGAATTTTACCAGGCCATTATGCATTTTACCATTCTTATGCTCCAGAGCCTCTTGGCCGTTGGAACGACGGCTCTGCGCGGCCAAAGGATCCAACGTCAGGATGGCACCGTCGATCCAGGTCAACCCTCGGATTGCACCTGGTGGGTAACCAGAGAGGAGGACTACCAAGATTGTGCATATCTTGAAGAAGAATGGAAGCTGAAACATTCACAATTTGTTGAATACGTGAGTGGTAGTCATTAACTCGATAATTATATCGTACTCATAGGTTCTAGAATCCTACGGTCAAAGATGACTGTAGTGGCATGCAGTTTGGACACTCCTAGTGCGTCGAGGTGAACAATGGGCTCCCCCGCAAGGAAGAGCCTGCATCCTCCAAGACAACTACTCCAGCCAGTGTGGCTGAGCCAACCAAGACGCATCAGGCAAGTCCAGCAAGACAGACACAGGATGGTCTCATCGACACATGTGTGTCCTTCTACCAGGCCAAGAAGGGAGATACATGCCCCAAGATCATCGCTGAACACAACAACACATTCGACAAAGACGATCTAGTCAAATGGAACCCCGCCATCCAAGAAGACTGCAGTGGTATCTGGGCCAACTACTATGTATGTGTTGGTGTCTAAGTAGACGAGATAAGGGCAAGGGAAGGACTATAGGGAATATTGTAGTACTTACACATAGCATGAATTAACTGTACAACATTTTATTACATGTATTTTACGTAAAGTTTGTAATGATATTAGATGATGATTGTCTAAGTAAAGACCTAGATCCATATCATGCTCCGACTTGTATTACCGAACCTTCCTGGAAACGGCAACTTCCTGTGCTCAGAGGTTGAGAGAAGCTTATATGTTAAACGTAGTATCTCAATCTGGTAGCCAATTTCGGCCACTAAGAGATGAAATAATTCTGTCAATGGCGATTTCTGTTGCGACCAGAATGTTGAGGACCCAGGCAGTGAACATCCCGTCGATTACTTCAAAGGAGATGGCTGCAGCTGTGGTGATCCCATGTGAGGGACTGAATAAGGTAGCATGCTTCAAGTCGATAGAACATTCACTGGAAAAAACACCCCTTCATTACCATACACTTAGCCACTAAGGTCGGCGGCTCGCTAGCTCCCTGTGGCTCATTCTCAACATACCATATCATGATCCGGCCCATGGCTGGCTTACGACGCAAGCGTCACAGGTTGACACAGAGCTTTGACCTACTTTCGCTGTACATAAATTCACTCAGCACTAGATAGAAGTTAGTTCACTAGCTGTCACCGAGACTTGTTTATCGAGCTATATTTAACTCGCTTTATTTCAAGGTCATGCCATCCATCATCGTTAGGTACCCCACAATTGTTACGTCAGCATAGGCAGCACCTCTATTTACAGGTTGAAATTCTAAGCTTCCTTCTTCCAAGCCAAACATCAACCAACAAAGAAAAATGTCATTACAAGACAGCCAGATTTCGCCTGAAGAACGACAAAAACGATTGCAGGCAGAGCATTATGCTAAACAGGCGGCGGTCCGGGACGCGCAACTAGCCAAGTTACGACAACAAGCCAAACAGGCCGCACAACGCAATTATGGCAGTCCTAGTACCACCGGCTTGTTAGCTTACCCTACTCTCCCCAACCAGGCAAACTCCCAGCAACAAGGAGGGATGTCACCAGAACAAAAGAATAGCAATGAGCTTTCGCCGGAAGAACAACAAAACAGGCGGCAGCTAGTGCGTGCGATACGTCCTGAATCGATGTCCCCGGAGCAGCTACAACAAGCCAAGATGCGACTTCTGACAGCACAACGCGGACGGCGGATACAGGGGATGGGATACCAGCAGATGGGCGACGGCATTCCCAACAAGTGTCCCAGCGACGTGGAGCTTCGCGTGGGATTGGAGGCTGACGTACCAGATTTTGTGAATTTTCGGTCTGCCTGCCGAGAGGGTGACTTATCGACCGTTAAGTCAATAATGTCCTCTCAACCTTGCTCACCACTCTATCTTTACAAAGGATTAGACGACGCTTTTAAAAATGGCAAAGTCGACGTTTCACATTTTCTTCTACAGTCTGGAGCACCGATGACACGAGCAACACCAGCAGCCGTCCTCAAAGCCCCAGCAGATAAACAGGTTGCCTTATTCCAGGTTCTGATGGAGCACGGCTGGACAGTCAATACTCCAGACAGCCTCCTTCCAGAAATCTTCCGGACTAACAATGTGCCATTATTCGATTGGTTTCTGGAACAAGGCGCAGATCCCAACGTCGCCGGGCCTCAAAATGATCGAGAACAAACTCTCAGGCTGGCAGCCACTCGGGGGAGTGTTCAAGCAGTGCAGAAGCTTCTGAAGGCTGGAGCTAAGATGGCCAGTTCGGGGCTTCATTGGGCTGCAGGCGCCTGTCCTGAAGGTTCGTTGTCCAATATCGTACGTGTTGAACCGAACGTGGAATTCGACAAGTCAAGAATACCTGTCATGGAGCTGTTACTGAACAATGGTGGTGACATCAACGGCAGACTGGAAACGCACAGTTTGGAAGAGCTTTACCCAATTGGAATTGCTGTCAAGGCGGGTGCTGTTGAGAGGGTCAAGTGGCTATTAAGCAAAGGGGCAGATCCTGATCTGAAGGGGCCATGGGGTAGTGCCAGGGACTGTGCTAAGCGTGATTCGAGCGAAGAAATGAAACGGGTGTTGGGAGTCGAGCAGTAATCCAGTATCAACATTATTAACCAAATCCAGTTGCAATGGAATAAATTCACAATACGCGTATAGCGCTACCAGATGGGAAGCATATCTTGGTTCTCGTCGCCTTTCCTTCATCTCCGGACCCAGTCAGCGTTCTCAATGGTAGCCAGATTATCGCTGCGAAAACTGATAGCAAGGAACTCCCCAGTGGCAGTCCATGGAAGTGCCTTACCTGTGGATTGGCAGAGCAAAACAGAAGATGGACGGCACCGACATACAAACTATCCACAGCCGTTTGGTAATAGAAAAAGAATCCTTTTCTTTTACCAATACACTAGACTGTGAAGAGCATGGGCTGTTTAATGCATGGGTTGGTTAATGCAGCCTGTAGAACTGAGCGTACTCATATGTATCTCATTAGAGGGAACATCAGCTCCGATATTCGAGAGCTTCAATTGACAAACATTACTTCCCCTCAGGTGTTGCAAAGGTAATATCATTTGAAAGGGCACAGAATGTAAGCTAATTAGGACCTTGGGTGAGAAGAAACAGAAATACATATTTCCAATAAAGGTTTGCATTGGACCGACTTTTTGTACTACATCTCTGTAGATGCTAATATAGGTAGATAGCTAAATGTTTTCCATAACTATATCGTTTAGCCGGTCCCAGGTTCGTATTACATAATACGCGTATGAGAAAACTTATTATTTTTTAGGGGGCCCACTACTTTTAGGTAGTACGACTTGTTAAAACCTGGCTATCCTGGAACGCGCCTCGTTTCCCGGAAACGTACCTCGCTCCTCGTAAACGTACCTCGCTTCTTCTAAAAGCACCTCGTTTCCGGAAACACATTGCGTTAATTATTTCCGCAGCGTCACCTAACCATACAAATCCTCAATAGGTCTAGCTTAGATTTACTCCTAAAAAGAAGGAAAGCCGGATAAATTACCTCTTTCAACTAAGAAGTCATTTAATCCACGATTTGACACGACTTATCGGCAAGCCTAGATTAGTAGCCCAGTAAGTATGCAAGTTCGGGGCTTACCACTTGACTTGTTAAACGAGCTTGAGCGGCCCTAATTTAGACTAGATTAGTAGATTTAGAAGATCAGACAGTGCATACAGGACCTAATTTAGTATAGTGGCTAGGCTATGCAGAGGTTATGCCTGTGAACCAGGGCTTGTGGGTCGCATGCTGTGGAGGCTATACCCTTTATTTATAGTTGACAGCCGGGACATGGAATGGCAAAACCTTCCTCCCCTCCCACAATACGTTTTCAGATGAACATCAGGATCTACCGCTTCTGTTCCCTGTCTTTTGATTGGCGCCTTCAGACATTCGACCAAAAGATTCACTGTATCATCCCTTCAGCTACCCGTTGACTATCAGCCACCATCTACGTAAAGTAGAAGACTACAGCTTCATTGCCAAAACAATGGAGCAGCCCAATCGAGCCAATTCCTCCTCCAAGGATGCCGTGCGCAGTCATTACGAAGTCGTTCCAGGTACTTCGAGCTCCTGGAAATCCACTGCGATAATTTGGTTTCAGCAAATGACCATCTTCAAAGCCCTTCTCATTGTATACTGCCTCAACGTAGTGGCATGGGGAGGGATGATCTTCTTGTTAATCTGCAACGCTGCACCGGCCATGTGTCACCCGACCTGTGACGATATCGACTCTCCGCGCCAAAAATGGATCGAGATAGACTCGCAGATTCTTAATGCTTTGTTCTGCATACCGGCATTTTGGCTCGCTCCTCGACGATGCATCGAGTTCTGGAAAGCAGTCAAGTACACGACGAAAAAGGACAAAACCGCCCTGCGCCAGCTCGCCGCGACGTACCGGGAATGGTTTCGGCTCCCTGGATCGGACTCTATACCCGCTCATGTGGGCCCGGCGGAAGTGGAGGCTTGGCTCAATGAAACCTCATGTCAAAAAGAGATACTTCCTTGTCCAACGAGCAGTATTCCAGAGTCGCCGCCTTCTGGGCGACGAGCAATGCCAAGTCGAGTGTGGAAGCTCCAGACAGTTATTGGTTTAAGTCTGTTGAACACGATATTCCAGGTCATTTTATCTCTGTTCATGTGGTGTTATAACCGTCACAATCGACCAGCTTGGTCCGTTGGACTGTTTCTCTGTCTAGCTTTCGTGTCATCAATAGGTGCTGGTGTACTCCAGTTCCTGGAGAAGAAGAGAGTGCAACAAGTTGAGAGAAGGCCATGTCGAAGTACATCAAGTATTGAGGACGAGGAAGTCGCGTTGGTGGATCGTTAGAAGCTGTTAAAGAGCATCCGTATATTGTCAACGATGGGCCAAGCCCTGGCTAGGTCCCACAGTTGAAAGTCCTTTTTCTTAAGTCGTTTACTGATTGCACCTGATGATTATCTTGCCTCTCATGTTAATGATTGTGTTAAGTCCGGAGGTCCATATTTTCCACTGAACATCAAGTTTTTGACCTGTGCGAGATATAACCCTTGCCTTACGGAATCAGAAGAATGGGTCTTCAGAGGCATATGAGACAAAATAAGTTGATCACTTTATTCAAGCTTGGACCAGAGCTTAGGCTACTTTATTATGATACCTCAAGCCCACTGTTTCAATCAATAAACTGGAGACCCCAGACACGTTCATTTCAAAGATTGTGAGCTACTGTGGTTGGCGGCTCGCTGGCTCATCATCGAGCTCACAACTCACGACGCGACCTAAATACATACCTATGAGCTGTTTCCAAGCGTACACATTTTGAACTAGCACGAGATAGATTACCAGTTACAAAGACGACCTTTTTGCCTAGATATAGCTGTCTGCTTTATTCATCCTGACACTTCGCTTTACTCACCTTCCAGTTGGACTAATATAAACAGCGTGGACTATTTTGTCCTCGACTGGCCCTCGCAAGAACGTAGTGTTCAACACCTTTTGTCTTAAGAAGCTGCTAAGTCTACCCTGTATTTACATAACAGTGAAGGCAAGTTAAACCTTTACACATACCTCTTTCGTGCGCCTCTATCTATACATCTTCCTAATGAAATAATTCTACGGTGTTCAATGGCTGGAACAATAATGCTCTCATATACATAACTGCTTCTTGGAGAATCGCAGACATTTTAGAGAGCGTTGACTTATTGAAGTTGGTGGATAGATGACACAGTCTGTCGTTCAAGGTATTGTTTGGGAAAGGGGAGGCCCCATCACCTGTTTCAAAGAACTTGAAAAAGATCACATGCTGTTATCTAAACCCACCATGTGCACAAGTGTTAAATCCTCACCACCAATCGTCTACTCTAACATCCACCATCTCAGCAGCAAGGCCACGAACATCACTCTTCCTCTCTACGTTGTCCCCACTAACCCTCCACTTCTCCCGCCTTTTCTTCCTTCTCACCCTTGGCCTCAACACTACAGCACCCTCGCCTCTTTATTTCCTAAATTCCTTCAAATGTCTTCACTCCCGCGCATGCATCCTACACCGCCTCACTTCTCAGCATCTAGCCAACTGGAAGTGAGAAATTATGTAAATGCCCTTTTGCCGTTGCCGCACGTGCTTTGTCGATCGAGATCAGTCAGTTAGCCTTCTACATGTCTATGGCTGCAAGTTGAAGCCTCTGTACTGGCCACTCGATTGATAGCCCCTAAAGAATAAGTTCCCTCTGCTATTCAGAGACAAGGTTCTTGCATCACAAGGCGTCCAACCACTTCAGAATGATAGCCTATTGCTAAACACGTCATCCCACTTATGGGTCAGACAAGAAGCGCTTCCTAAATAAGACACAGCGTATTAACAAATCATATTTCAAAGAGATACAGGTGTACTTGTCCTGTAGCCTAACTGGGACTGACGTATCTCCACTTCACACAGCATGTGTCTGACCAGATTGCGGTTAAACCATGCACCTCCACGATTATGGTGAAGAGCGTCATCTGACCAATTGGATCTTAGCTCGTCGGAACTTTTACAGGGTTCGGGCCTATACCAACCGTTCCGCTGTCACAATCACAGCTATCACATTCTTGGGCTGCGACTTGCAGGTATGATCAAACGCCACAGTTCGTAGCGTCGGCTGAGGGCGATCGCGCGGCGTCTCATGATTCGTCAATTGGATCTGTTTTAAGAAATAAGCCGAAACGACAGATCACATTTTCAGTCAACAAAAATCCCAGATCGAGGTAGGAGTTTATGGGCTCTTCGCAGAATGCCCGTCCTCATACCTCCACTTCCTCCAAAGGCTGGTTATTCCAGTCTGAGCCTTCCATGTTCAAAGCTACAAGATTGGTTGTCGTTCAATGGACACCCAGGCTGATAATTACTGCTCAACAAATGAGCCTGAGGGGCTTTTTAACGTAATCGGTATAATAGAAGCTTTTCTGTACATGATCAAGCTAAGTATGGCTCCGGAACATAACGTCACGGTGACTAGAGAAACTTCCACTCGCAACGGGCCGCCCGATGTAGATCCCGAAGGTGTAGCTCGATTAACTTTTTTCTGTGAAATGCCAAGCTGCGAAGTCGGGGGAGCATCGCTGCGCCGACATCCGGCCCACTCAATGTAGGAACTCTAAGACACGGGATTCAAGTCACTCATCTAAACTTGTTTTTGCCAGGTAGATAACGGCCAAAAGCGGCTTGGCAGACCCCGCCTCATCTTCTTTCGACGGCCTGCAGGAAGCTTTCAGAGATGTAAGACTTGACACCTGGGCTACGTGACCTGGAAAGTTTCTAAGACGTCCATGTTCGTTGCCAAACAGGGATGCGTCTATATCGCATCCCTTGGCAAGGGAGGTATACCCCTCTTCGTAAGCTGACCTGTAAAGCAAAGAGGATTTACACACTGCGTCGATCTTTTGAACGTTACGAATGAAGTTGCATATAGATCAGCACATGGGTCATTTGAGAAGACTCTCAGGTGGGTGACAGAAGAAATTTCCTATATGGCCTATTTAGGCCTCCAAAACGGGAACCTATGGGCCTGTCTCAGCTTTGCGGGACGTGGTTTAATCATTATGTCCCCTGGACTCTCAGCAGTCGATTACTATGAAACTCTGACGACTGCCAATTAAAGGACCCCCGCCTAACAGACTTGTATTCTGGAAAAGCCGTTTTAGCACTACTGAAGAAGCCGTGAGCTATCACCGGTTCTTTGCAAGTGTGGGGTGTTCTTGGCAGCGTGCGGCTGGACGAAGCAAAGACACTCTAACCCAGCTGCTCAGTGTCTCAGTTGTAAGCCCGGAAGCTGGCCTACCACGACTGCTATTATGTCTAACAAATGAAGCGTTTTGTAGGTACCTTCCGGTCAAATGATCCGTCTCCACGGGATGCAAAAGGCAATATTATACGAAAAAGGAAAGACATGATTGATCATCGTACAGCCCTGCATTTCAACACATATTTTACGTAAATCATTTAGCTTCAGGGACGTGTGAAAGCAATTATCTTGAAAGTGCAATATTTAAATCGTGAAAGTGAGAATTTCACGCTTCAGCCATCTTATCCTGGAGTATCATCGTTCAGCAGTGAACGTCTGTCCGACCTTCATCCACTCCTTGTAGTGATCTGCATTAGTTCCGACTCGGGTATCTTACGATAAATTAAGAGATTTGAAGTGTCTTGATCTACAACAGATCAAGGGTTGTGATCTGCCCCACAGGCGCCACTAACGTCAAAGCTGAATGTAGGTCTTGGAATTGTGTTGACTGTCGTGATAGTTGCCTCGTAGAGGTATCACATACCTGACAAGTTATGCACTCGCGCCAAAGCGGATACATAGGCCCACTTCTCAAACCCCAGGCGTCACTCTCCCTTTGGATCACCGGTCGAGGGGATGTGAGGATCCCCAAACATCGACTCACGACTGACCTCGAGTTACGTAGCTATCGTGAGTTCTCCTAACCGTTGATGACGTCCCGTCAAGACATTCAGCTTGACTGGGATGCAAGGAAGGCACGGCAGATAGAAGCGTGCCCAGGTTTTCGTGCCCAAGACACAACTCAGCTATAGTCCGGGTGGAGATCAACTCACGAAGCCCAAAAATCTATAAAATCCATCGCTTGTCCTGTTTCGATTATCTATCATCAGCACTCACAATCACACGCTTCTCTCACAACCACACTATCCCAACTATTACTTTCCATATCTTTTCTTTCAGATCCCCTCAAACCATCAACATGAAGGCATCCATCATCCTCACTCTCCCCGTCCTTGCCCTTTCCGCTGCCACTCCTGCCAAGGTTGAGGAGAGACAGTTTGATCCCCTTCCTTGCCTGGAAAAGATCGAAGACCTCGCCAGATGCATTGACCCTCGCACTCTTGCCACCAACCCCACTGCTCTCTTGGGTGTCTTCTTTTGGTAAGTCACTCTCCTAGAACTTGACTTCTAATACTGTAGATCACTAATGGACAGTAGTCTTCCGCCTGCGGCTTTCACAGCGGCTGGTAGCTGCCTCCGCCTTCCTGGCTTTCCTGCTCTTCCTCTTAAGGAATAGACTTCAGAAAGAAAAACGACTATTCACCTTTTGGCGGACCAAGCCAAGGCATTTCAATTCTTGGAGGATCAAGTTAAGATATTAGTCATAACCTACAACCGTCGCCTTATCCTGCTAGCGGATACCTAAATTTACATTCCTTTGAGGCGAAAACGAACTTGTGATACTGTGCTGGTGAAATTGTTTGAATGAAAAGGTTTTAAGCACTATGTAATACTATAATGTACGAACTGTAGTCGTACTTTCAAGTTGAAATCGTAGCTGACTATCTCTACCTATGCTTAACTGAACGCACTACTGGACAAGTGACAGATAGCTGAGACTGTGGACAACTTCATGTAATGACTCGGCATTTGTCAGTTGAATATTAACCCTAGACCTCGTTTCAGTGAGACCTATTCGATTCAGTCCGTCGGTTGTATTGTACAACTACTGCAAAAATGTCACGTCTGGAAGTCGCGCGCAATAATGATCTGATTAGGGTGGTTGCGACCGATGGCGTCTTGGAGCAGAAAGGTCACAATGGGGCCAAGTTCTGATTGGGCAAGTTCTCCAGGGGGTATACGACCAGGCTATAGCAGACCACAAGGACGAGAAACCTCGTGGTCCTCCACAAGCAAAGTGGTAGGCCCCCGATCCCGCTTGGCGTCATTTTGTTCTTTGTAAGCTTTATGTGCCATCACGACCCTTAATTGGGGTGGTTGCGACCAATAACGTGTGTGATGGTGTCTGTGAGATGCATCTTCAAAGGTGGATGCTGTGAAAGCCGGCTATTGTGGACTTGAGTGGTTTCGTGATGCCTTAATGCCAGTGGAAGGAAGAGTCAAAGGACTGGGTAGATGAAAGTAACTAGCGCATTTTATTCCAAGCTAAAACTTATTATCAGGGTAAGGGTGGCAGAAGGTCCCGTGTGAGCATTGGAGTCATAGTGCTTGAAAAGTGTAATTCAAGGTGGGGTTCTTATCATCAGTACAAGGGATTACTCTAAGGCTTAGAAAACTGAAATAAAGTAACCTAAGCGCTAGTCAAGCTACAAAGAGAGTCCTTATTCTTTTATCCCTTCGTCTTTCGGCCGCCAATTGTTCTCAAGACCACGCGCTGCAGTTGGGTCTTTTCTGCTTATATGTTCATGTGATGACGTTCTCGCTATTGTTGTAAATATTGACAATAGTTTCGTGCTTAAACAGTAGTGATAGCTAAAGTAATGTCCCCAAATAGTAAGATGTCGTCACGTAGCATAGGGATGGGACTCATAGTAGATAGAGCTACGGTGTGTTTATAATATCGTAGCTATTGCGCTCCTGCTTACCAAAACTTCAACACTGCTAACACCAACGATTAATGATGCTAAATCTCCGCCTTGGAATAATACCACTAGGGAGTGTGCACTTAGAACGCCGTGGTCCGTCATGTGTGGGCACGGGCCGAGAGCAAACCGACTTTGCTGCCCCAGTGTCGATTACCAAAGTGGTATTGACGTTGACCGCTACTAGATGAGTAGGGCGGATAAGAAGATCAATTTCGCAGCCAAGATGTCTACTAAAGTCGAATCTCTGTAAGATTCCCCATGCAACAATATCTTATTCCAATCTCGTTCTAAACAACAATCCAACAGACCCAATATAACATCCAAACCCTAAGAAAAAAAAAAAAAAGTGATACAACGCTAACAACTCATTCTATCACTCCCAGCGATCGCAATAATCCAGACGCCCTTGCCTCCTACTCTTTGGCCTCCACTTGCACTTTTGCCACTGCGACAAGTAACGGCAAGCTCCTCGGCTCTGCCGTGTAGATGTTCTAGGGCCACTTGCTCCATGGCGGTCAAACCATTCGCCGAGATCTGCTGCCAGCCTAGGGGGTGGCTGGGTTTGGGTTTGGCCTCTAGTGATAGTGGCCCGAAATAGTGCGGCCTGATCTCTCTTCAGGTCAGTCTGGTAGCTATAGGCCCTGTAGGCCAGCATAACCCGCCACTCCCAATCTGTGTTGTTGCCGAATTCAGCTAAGACAGCTGCATCGGCTATCGCGTCTGCTGTCTGGGCGTCCTCGCCATCTGCTAGAGCCTTGTCGCGTGCTCTTTGGCGAACTTGCTGGACCAGGCATGCTCCCCGCTGTGGCATTTCTGCTAGTCGTGCGCGGCAATACCTTGGCTGGAACTTCCTCCACTAATACCACACCCCATTGTCTTTGCTGTGCCTGTCTATCCAGGAGATACTGAGGGGCAGAGGTGGCAAGAGCGGAGGGGGTTGTGGCGGGCTAGGCTGTTGGTATGTAACTTGGCGGTGCTAATCCTATGGCTTCCAAATGTTGATCATCTGTCTCGTAGACAGGGAAAAGCATAGTGTCCCGGTTAGGGACTTGGGCGGGGGAGATTATTCTGACGTTGCTGCTCGCATTGTTGTTGGCGGCCATTGTGAATAGTGGCAATAGTATCGTACTGAAAGAAAGGTTGTAGGAATGGCCGACAGTGATAAGATCAGTTTTTCACAAGCGAGATCAATGTGACGGTGCTGTTGGCGTCATGGCGTTGGGTCCCTCGCTTCCCTTGATCGTGGACGCAAACAAAGGAGAGCTTCTGATCATAGCGCGTAGGAACGCGTCGGTAGGGATGGAATCTTCGGCTTCAGCGGTGTTATTGACGTCGAAGTGGAAGAGTCGTTGAGGTTTGAACGCCCGCGACCCCACAGCAAAGTTATTTTCGCCTCCTATTCTTCAGCTTCTGCCAGTGTCGCCGCCGCTAACCCTTCATGTGTTCGGCGAATTGCCAAACTCTGGTATGCATGGGGAGAACTCCCCAAGAGCTCATTTCGTGATTCGAATTGTCTGCATGTAAAGTCAGCCAGTGATCGACCATTGTTCAAGGCATTTACTTGCGACAGGCAAAGTGAATGTCCTTAGCTACACCGTACAGTGCTTCAATTTGGTGGCGGCCGAAGCTGTCACGCCGCTCGTATAGCCAACTGGCAAGCCTAGTCGGCTGCGCGGGATTGTTCCATTCCCGCGGGCAATGCTGGTAATGCGAGCACGAAATCCGGCCACCGTCTGCCATTTGCAGGACTTCTAGCCCAGCGTTGGTGGTACGGCACGTGGGGGTGATGCTTGCCTCGGGACAGCTTGGTTTGGAAGAGCTTTTGATCATAGCCTTTGAGAGCGCTTCGGTATGATGGGATCTTGGCAGTAGAATTGAAGGCGAAGAACGGTGGACGAACGCTGCGCTTGGTACCCCTGTCGCGGCTCTCGGGAGAGATCAAAATCGTGGATATTCGCGTATCGAGATCGTCAGGCATCATCACCGACATCGACGGTGAGATTCGTCGCAGAATATGAGAAGGAGCGCTTCATGGCTCACGACGATTTTCGACGCTGAGATTGTCGCACGTAACGGTAGTTTCGGTCTTCTTCAATGAGTTTGCGAACCGGGGACTCAAAGCACGTAAGACTGGCGAGGAATGAGATGAAACGGCAAGTAAGAGAGAAAATGGCGATGAAAACGGGTGGTTGTTTGACGGGTTCGATGAGCGGAATTTGATGAATGTTTGTGGAAGAAACTCTCAGCGATGGGCGAAGTGAAGTGACGTATTGGTGAGGTGTTGGGATGGCCTTATTTCTGGCAAGTGCAGCCCTATCAGGTTTGGGCAGTGCCACGCTTCAATGCGACGGGAAGGTATGAGGCTTGGACCAGGTTCCGCCCCTCCTGTCCAGTTGACACCAAGAAATGGATTCCGTATCGATAACACATATTTTGACTGATAAGATGTACGGCCAACGTTAACATCGATTGACGATCGTTTTGCTACCGGCGGCTGATGGTTTTGGCGTCGTGACACAAGATCCACGTTTAGGGCGAGAAGGAAAAAATGGTCCAAGACTTCAAATGCTAGAATTCAGTAATCTAAATGCTAGTCTAAAATAGCATAAAGTGACAAAGTCATTTCGTCCCTTATGCCGAATGCTCGTCGTCAATTCTGACATTACCCTAGAGACGCCCGACCCCCAGAATACCAAGCACCTAGAAAGCACTGACAACCCAGATCGACAAGCACAGAAGATCCTCCAGAATAGCGGCGATGACACATGTCTCCGTAATGCAAAACACTGGGTCTAAAAGCTCGCCTCGCGTAACATGAGAGGCCAGAAATCCTCGGCACAATTTGTCCAAATTTCCGGAACGAACCCTAAGATCAACAAAACCCCTGAACAGGTGCTAGTCCATCCAGGGTTAATTTAGCCGCCAATTGTCGATCCGACTAAAGTCACTGCCACTTGGTGCTATCTCTTTCTAGTGAAGCTTCGAGGGGCTGTAGATTCAATCAATTGGAGGAATAAAATTCCATGGCTGAGACATGTCTTTGTGTTAACCTCATTTATGGTAAATATAGATTGCTTGGTACAGCTGTCAGAGAATGAGGGGTCGGCAATTGACTGCTGATCCTTCACGGTTAGCCTCCTTCGCTAAGAATTTAGTCCTGGTCTAACAGACCGTAGGCGATCGCTTCATTTGGATTTCAGGCCTACCGTAAGCTAACGACCGCGGAAGTACAAAAACCCCGTGCACACGCTAACAGGCGGGGATTTTACTCCATACATCGTCCCATTTCCCTCGTTTGAATGCAACTTCGCTTCCGACTGATCGGTTCGCTTCTTCTTGGCTCTCTCGACCCTCTTTGAACTCTCCTTCATTAACTTTCGCGACAAGACAATATGACTGATTTACCAACTGCCATTCCACGAGGATCGTGGGTCCTTGTCACCGGAGCGAGCGGCTATACTGGTAGCCACGTGGTAATTGAGTTTTTGAAACAAGGATACAATGTGCGCGGTACAACAAGGGATTTGAGCTACGGCAATTGGCTTCTTGAGCATCCTTCCGTGAAGCCATTCGCAGACCAAGGAAAAGTGGAATTGGTCGAGGCCGACACAACAAAACCTGGAAATTTCGACGACGCAGTCAAGGGAGTTTCTGCTGTGGTTCATCTCGGAAACATCGGCGAGCTCACACCAGACCCCAACGTGGCGTTCCAATCAGCTGAGGAAGCTGCTTTGTCTGTTTGTCGATCAGCAGCCAAAGAACCTTCAATCAAACGCTTTACTCTTGCCGCTGGACTGTGGACTTCGGTGTGGTGCAAGCCTGGAGAGACGAAAACGATTAATCAGCAAACATGGAACGACGATCTAGTCAAGCTGGCTAAATCACCTCCGCCATATGAGTTGAGTCGCATGCTGGCTGTTTACCTGGCTGCTAGAGTTGAGGCCGAGAAGGCGGTTTGGAAGTTTGTCAAGGACGAGGGATTGTCGTGGGAAGTCAACACGGTGAGCCCTTGTTGGTTATTGGGCGAGCCGTTGCATCCGAGACATTATATGACTATGCCGTTGCAGCTATTGCAGCAGTTGTATCTCGGTAAGACGGAAGCTCTGGTGGAGAACACAACAGGTAAGTCGATACGAGCAGGTTTGAGAAATGAGAAGCTAAGTGAATAGTGTACTACACTCACGTGTCGGATGCAGCTGTCGTGTACGTCGCTGCTACTATCGACCCCGACGTGAAGGGGGACCGCATTCCGGTACTCGCCAAGTCCTTCAACTGGAACAACGCGCTGGCTATATTGCGCGCTTCATACCCCGAAGAAGACTTTGAGGAGGACTTTATTCCTGGAGATCCCGTCTTGTCGTACACCATCGAGAACAAAACCGGACCGGAGTTGTTGCAAAAGTGGGCGGGGAGGAAGTGGATAGGTCTTGAGCAGGGTATTACGGAGACGATTGACTATTCCCGAAAGATTGGCAACTTGGACTGAGGAGATGTGGAAGACGATGAGCGAGGATGAGGGAGTTAATGGAACAGTGAGGTGAGGACGGACATGGCCTTGGACAGCTGCGACTGATTACGACTGGGCTGTGTGAGTGCACGAGTACAAGCGAGAACGAAACGAAGTTTCAAATAATAAATAACAAAACGTCGACCGGTAACCACCGCAATCTGAGATAACAAGTGATCAAGCTTCCGTCTGTGCAGCCTTCGAAGGAGCCTCCACCTCAGGCTTCTTGCCATAAACAACATAACTAAAAATCGGTCAGTAACACATCTCTCCCAAGCTCATATCGACTTACATAGGAATATAAGCATGCACACTCCGATCCCGAAGCTGCTTCCTCATAGCCGAACAAAGCACCATAACCTCATCAGCCGTCCATCCCAAAAACCTCGTAAACAGCGCTAACAAAAGCCCCTCAAGTCCATTGTTCATGTTAGCATACGACCACCTACCCAGCTCCTTATGATGCTTATCCTTAGGCCACTCATTAATTGGCCATCGGTACTTCTTCTCCACGACATCTACAAAACCAGCCTTTTCGAAGAATTCTTTGTAGCGCGGGGCGAGGTCGATGGCGCGGCCGGCTTTGGCGCTGGCTTCGATGGATAGAGTGCCGGATTTTACGAGAGCACTGTCGGGGAGGAGGGTGGCGTCGTCGCAGGCGATTGGGTAGGTTAGGTCTTGCATTTCGAGGTAGCCGCCTGGTTCGAGGTTCTCGTAGGAGTTCTGAATGAACTTTTCGGTGTCGGCGAAAGAACCTGTCATGGTGCGGGCGAAGATGAAGTCGAAGGGTTCAGTCCAGGTCCATTCTTTTTCGAGATCATCGATTTCGAAGATGCAGTTGGGAGGAACCCTGAACTTGTTAGTATTCTTGCTTGAAGAAAGAATCAGGAAACCTACATGGTTGGCTGGATTGGGCTGAGATCAACACCAATCACCTTGGCTTCGGGATGAGCATCGGCTAGCGTATGTTAGTAATGTTCTTGAGTGTCGAGAACAATACATCTCACCATATTCAATAGCCCAAAGACCAGTTCCAGTGCCGGCATCAAGAACACGCTTAGCAGTACCTGAGACCTTGGGGCAAAGACCAAGCTCGCCATGGAGAGTCAGAAGCCAAAGGTTGTGCTGCAAGTCTGTAGCATGTTAGTAATCCTGTGGCTGGTAAATGGCAGGTTGACGTACCAAGACGATCGCTTTCAGACTCATCGTTGGGGAAGTTGTATTCTATTTGTCTGTTAATAACGATTCCAAGAGTCGTAGGGAAATCACTTACTTCCAGAGCTCATCGCATGGTAAGTGCGGCCGTTCTCCTCTTGGTACTGCAGGACACTCGATCGGAGTGACTCCAGACTCTCGAGGTCCGACTGATATTGTTAGCTCACTCCTTGTTCAATCCAGATTGAGAGTTATTGGAGTTGGGGACTTACGCCAGAGAAGGTAGAGTCCGTATCAGCATCATCGTCAAAATTATCAGCAGCCTGCCCACAGTTAGCACCACCTCTCCACATAATTCTGATCCAACGTACCAACGGCTCCTGCGGGTGCTCGACCTGCACCTGTTCAGTCTGCACCTCGGTGGGCGCCTGCGGCTGTTCAACCTGTGCAGCCATAATGTCGTATTGATGATTGTACCTGCAGAGATTGAATGATCAAGGTCAAGAAAATTGAGGGGAAGGGAGGTGTTACATGTAAGGAAATCAGGTGATCTTGTACGGAAGTTGGTTCATGTTAGGAAGGACGCACAAAAAGACCTCACGCAATGTTCATGCAGTATTGACCTGTTGGGGGGCATATTTCCGATGCATCTGCCCGGCACAGTGGATCGTGAACCAACAGTCCCGCTGCCAAGAGTTGTACTGAATTATCCTGGTAAGTATTTTCTCATGGAGAGAATACCTCGAGGAACTTCGACGAGAGGCATGTTTCTCGCTGATTTCTTATGTTTATATTACTTGTAATCACAGATCTGACACTGCCTGGAAATAAAAAGGAAACAATGCTTTTTTTAGCTTGAGTTTGCACGATATAGCTAGGCGACGATGTAACACCCTTCGGACCTGTTCCCCATCTTTGTATGGTCCAGACCATATTCCCTGCAACCTCTTCGCATGCAAACCAATAAGAACGAAATTTCGCAGCACACGATCTGTCAACCGAGAAGGATTCTCCCGGATGAGCTTCCGCTGCAGATTTCGGGAAGTCCGTGAACCCGTGTTCCGCATTGACTTTCCACTAAGCGACGTGCTTTTTCCTGATACAAAATTGTTAACATCCAATGTGCGACCGTGCAGAAACTGGTGATTTTACTTTAAGCCTGTCTTTTAGCTAATAAAAGCTTGATACCCTGAATCCCGGCAAGCTCCTTGATCTTGTCAATGCCGTCGGTATCTGGATCATCAACAAATGTCTCAGAGAGATCCAGAACCTTGAGATTCGACAACCGTCTACCCGGTGCCGCTTCTCTTAGTAGCTCAATGAAGCCGTCAATGTAAACCTTTACAGGCGGGCGGCTGTGAAACCAATCTTCCACAAAATGACGTCGTCGAGGTTTGAGATATTCGATCGACTTGGGCAGCCTATCAAGAACAATAGTAATCTCGTAATAACCGCTCTCATTCCAGTTCCCATCACTGCTGTCATCGCCATCTGTAAAAAGACCCATCATGGG
Source organism: Fusarium sp. MBC 181 (assembly GCA_030772735.1). NCBI lineage: Eukaryota > Fungi > Ascomycota > Sordariomycetes > Hypocreales > Nectriaceae > Fusarium > Fusarium sp. MBC 181. The sequence continues at coordinate 88,248 of JAPHDB010000264.1, read as the reverse complement.
ACAAGAAAGTCGTCGGAGCTGGGTACAGTTTCTGTATACCGTTTCGGCAACAGGGTCTTCGATGAATGGAGGGTAGCTAGAGTCATGGGGAAACCGCCCAGGTATAGGGTTGAAATTCAAGTCAAGTTCCTCTAGTGATTCTCCGTATTGCGCAAGATCATCGGCCAGGTCATCGAAGTCGGGCATATCAAAGTGTTCGTAGTCATTGCAGGGTTGGAGAGTCAGCTTTTTCAAGCCAGGCAGAAGATAGTGAAGTTCACCTAGGCCCTCCAATGAAAGTCCTGCGTGCATCAACATGAGCTCTTCAACATTTGAGACGCGCGACTCAGCACCAAAGACATTGTCGTCATCTTCCGGTGCTCCCGTCGCCATTTCCCAGATATCCTTAATGAATCCTGCATCACAGAGTCTCCATGCCACGAGAGACTTGACTTTTGGAAGATAGATAAACGGAGTCACTACCTTCCAGTACACAGGAGTCTCAGGATTTCCGGGCATTAGTTCGACGTATTGAAGTTGCGCAAGAGGTGAATCGTTAGCTTTTTCTTCACCCCTATGTACGTCACTGCTTTGAAAACAAACTTCATTTGCAAACCTGAAAGCCCAGATGTAGAGACTTTGCGGGTCATCAACACCGAATTCGGGAATAGTCATGGTCAAATGCGTTATCCGCTTACACCAAGCCAGAATGGCAATGACAAGGGCATCTTCGGACCCACGCTTGATAGCCTCCAACATGCCAGGCCCACTGTACGAACAGTAGTATTCAATATCAGGACGAAGGTCTTCGGCGAGAGTGACGAGCTGAGGATCGTATTTTGAGTCTGTGCTTGAAACGGATTCCGAATCTGTACTTGGTGGTAGCCACCGCAGTATGCCAAAGTCGACGATCTTAACCATACTTCTCAGCTCAGGATGTTTTTGGAGGTGAAGCGCGAAGCACTTGATGCTTGGCTCTGGACAGTGTTTGCTGTTGGTCCATCGGTATACCAAGTAAACACGACAGAGTCTGTCGAGGCAACTGTTGGTGAGGCAGAGATTTCTGAGGGACCTGGTGTCAGTGAGGGCGAGTAACTCACAGATGGTACTGAGTGCTGGGGTACACGCCAATACATCCATGGTGAGTTACCGTTCAGGTGGAACTGTCGGAAGCAAAGTCGGTGTGGGATACAGGGTGCGGGGTCACTACTTGTACGATGAGAGCTAACCAATTATCGCTAGTATTAGTCACCCGTAAGCGCTTTGGCATAGTCCTAGCAGCGAGAGCCTCCCATACGTTGGTTGAGTTCACCTTGATATTAGACATTATCTGTTACCCTCCCAAGCTATCTGGTTACCCCATCGAACATATCTACCACAGTCCTTCTTTGTTCATTTTTTCCATTCTCAACTTCATAAGCACCCTCGGCCCTCTGCGCCTCCATAACACTCTTCATCGTTTTCCTCTTCACCAACGCCCTAGCACTCTGATACAAACCCTGCCCAGGCAGCGCAACCAATCCCATAGCACCAGAAGTAACCTTGGTCCCCATATTCAAAAGCCCGATACCAACACCCTTGGCCGCACCCGCAGCACCACCCTCCTTACCCCCTCTGATAGGCTCCATGACTATCCCACCGATCCCTTCAACGATGCCGTGAGCGAAGTTCTTTCCCGCTGCCACGCCGCCGGATTTCCAATCTGTCACGGCGCCGGGGTTGTAGGCTTTGCCACCGTAAAGGTTTGGTGCATTGCGCATTCCTTCTGTGACAGCATAGGGAAGATCAAGAAGCATACCTTTGGAAAAGTGTTTGAAGAAACCACCGACTCCTGAGGCTGATCCTTTGAAGGCTGCCATTGCACCATCCTGATTTTTGGATTCATTACCTCCTGTGCCTTTAGGTAGTTCTAAACCTGCCGGTCTACCAAAGATGTCATCTTCTGACCCTCGTTTCGAACTATTGGCACTTCGTGTTTCGGCATCTTTACTGCTTGATGCGCGGTTCGGGTCTGGTGTCGCCGGTCGGAATGCTTGTATTGGTTTAATAACGATGTCGGAAGTGGAATTTACCATTCCCATTCCCGTTGTTGCGAGGGTGGATAGAGTTGCGGTTACGGGATCCCACCGTCGGTTTTCGATGTGAACTGGTTGAGATTGGTACCTGCGATCATTAGTACTTGACGCCTCATCGGAACGGGTGTTCTTACGGCTTCAAATGGCTCCAAGCAACCTTTCCTTCACCAACAAGCATCTCAGCTGCCAATTTAGACAACTTCAAAGACTTTCCCTTGCGCTCATACAACCAAACGGCAGGCAAATTGGACAGAACATCGCACCGCATGTTGTTCAAAGGCAGGTTGGCGTGGAAAGAAGCAACAGCTCGTCGGACTCCGGTTTCGCTGGCCATCTTGTCTGCGATTTTTCGGGCAGCTATAGATGCATCCTGAGTGAGACAGAAGCGGATGGCAACTTCAAGATTTTGACTGTTGAGTTGTTTGAAGGGGATTGGTGCTGGACCTGCACCGCTGGTGTGGACCATGTTTCCCCAAAATGGTTGACTAGCCACTGTTAGCAATGTACAAGATGATGAGGGTAGGTAAGCTTACTCTCCAAAGAATGGAACAATGGTGGTAGGCTTCGCATTCACAAGTCCGCAAGCCGTAGTTCCTGCACCTCCATGATGAACCACCGCAGTGACATGCTGAAAGAGCCACTCATGAGGACAATCACCGAGAAAGAATACGTTTTCGTCACCCGGCGAATCACCACCAAGATTACTCCAACCCCGTGAGACGATAGCTCGCGTACCAGCTGTACGAACAGCCTCCAGGATCATCGCAGTGAGCTTTTCTGGGTCGTCGATCACGATGCTGCCGAAACCGATGTAGACTGGTGGTGGACCGCTGGACAGGAACTTGGCGAGAGCGTCTTCGGGTTTGTAGTTTGGTGCTTCGCGGAAGAAGAAGCCACAGACATCTGGAGATGGTCAGGTGGGAAATGAGTATAAGGGTGAGGAACGTACCAATATTCTCAGGCCAATCAGATGGTTTTGGCACCAGGGCTGGTGACCAGCAATACGTGACCGGAACTCGCAATGTCTCGGTCAAACAAGGTCCTTCGCTGAAGGGAATCGGCTCCAGATCGATAGTCCCTCTCCACGCGTTAATAATATCACCAAGCCTATCGATTTTTAGCAAGAACCCAGAATATTGTCGTCACTGACATACCCTTGCCAAGTCATCCACTCAACCAAAGAATACGATACATAATTCGCCGCACTCGCCGACATATCACTTCCATTCGCCCTCAAATTCGCAAGAGGATGGCAGAATTCTCGTGTACTCGTCCAAGGCATTGTGAACATAAGATGTAACGGAACACCGAGAGCTTGCGCACAGTGGATATGAGCGAAGCTTGGCGGATTTGCAATAATCGCGTCTGCGACGAAAGGCCGACCGGTTATTTCATCTGGCTCGATACAAGATTTCCAGCATTTGTGAAGCATTTCGTCGACCATTTTGCGTTTCCGTTGGATTTCGCCGCTGCGTAGGGTTTTCATACTTGGGAATAAACCAGGGTTTTTGACCATATACGCCATCAACCTATTGCTTATTAGATTCGCTTACCCGAAACCACAACTTTTCGAACTCACTCAGCTGGATCACCACCAATCGAGAAAAATTCAAGACCAGAGTCCCTCACAAATTTATCGAATTGGCCGTGTGTCGCAAGGCGCACGCGATGACCATGACGCTGCAATTCTGATCCAAGGGCGATAAATGGCTGTACATCTCCGCGACTGCCGACGACTTGGATGACGATGTTTAGTCGAATGCTGGTTTCGCTTGTTTCTGTGTATTTTGGTGGGTCGTTGGAGACCGCTTGGGGCTTTTCGGTGGGGACTAGGCGGGAGAGGCGACGAGCGATGCGCGAACTCAGGTCAATGTCAATTCGGCCATCGTCTATTATAACGTCAGTTTATGTTGTGGAATTTCGGTAGTCCAAAGTCGTACCTCGACCGGTTGTGGTTGCTTCCAATTCTGCCAACGCTTCATATGGTGGTGGGACATTCTGCAATTGGGTGTCATTTTCGCCATTTGCCGCCATCTCAAAGTATCTCGTCTGGCGGTTCTGTTGGGTATCATTCGGGGAAGACATGTTGTGTGTTGGCGTAAGGATGAAGAAAGACGAAAAACTGAAGAATCAAGAGATGCCGTCTCTATATTAATTAAAATCTTTGACAGCCTAGTCCGCTAGTTTCACTTTTAGCATGATCTAAATGTTGATGAGGCAGTGTTTGGCGTCTCCGAAAATCTGAGATACGCGTATTTGGTGTTTTAGCTCGACTCTAACTTGGAGTTAGAGCTGATTTAGCGGCCAAGCTTGACTCGTCGTCAGAGAACGATCTTATCCGCGTATAGATAGCCCCACTTGTCCAATGTTTGTTCATCCGCGTATAGAACACAGCCGCATTACGACTCAGATATCAAACTCAGATATCTAACAGATTTATATACTGCTACTTAATCCCCAATTCGAAATAAGGACATAAAGCTTTATTCAACCTCTCCTCTTCATTGATCTGTTGCCATATTTGTCGACTCTTCTCCTACGCTTTTCCATCCCTCCAACTGCAACAACCATGTTCGCCAAAGTGAAAGACTTCTTCCAGAGCCATTTCTTCGATGCCCAATGGAAGGGGAAAGTCTTCGCAGCTCAAGTCGGCGTCACATCTCTTGCCTTCATACTAGGTATTGCAAAAGTTGCAACAAGGCCGAGCAATATACCGATGAATAGAGTGGATATCATGGCAATTACAATGGCATGTCATCGCAATCGCTTTGAAAAAGAAATCAGCTAACAGATCTGGTATAGAGCATCAAGTCATTCTTCTTCTTAGCCTACGAATTCTCAACAGAGAAGATTGATCGTTTTAAAAGATTTGGAAGTCTGAAGGCGTATGCTATTCTGAACACACTCGACATCTTGTTCTGGATGGTCGTTATGGGTTTGACCTTTTCCGGAGTTAGCAGAATATGTGTCGGTGCAAACTGCGGAATTGGAGTCTGTGTCGCACTTGTCGCCTTATTGAACGCGTACGTTAACCCATCTCAACTTTGAAGAACTGAACTAACAAATCATTAGGTTTGTTCACTTCTGGGCCGCCGTTATAAGCTGGAAGAACCACAGGTACTTCAAGAGCTATGGAGTGAAACGTGGTGAGGGTGCCCCGCAGGCAAAGAGCACCTACAATCTCGGTGGTGGGGTCCAAAGTGTTTGAAAGGGAAAGACGTAATGCATGCGATTGGACGATCTTGAGGGGGTGATAGAGAGAGACTACTCAATGTTGTTTTATGGCTTTACCCTCCAATGCGAATTCTTTGCCATGTTCCAACTTGGTGGTGATTTATCGTGGAATCGCTTAAAGCCTCCCTGATTCTGCTTGATGACAGGCTAAAGTCCCTCCCTCACCGGACTCTAACAAGGCGACTAGAGCTGACACTTGTATAAACAGCTTAGCATAGCACCGCGGTTCTTGTAACGATGCAGGGTTACTTTGGCAAGCGGCAAGAAGCTGAATTATCGGCAAGCTGAAACGCCGCTGATAAGTCACATGAAGGTGTTTAGTTCCGATTCGTTAAGAAGGCGGGGTAGTAGGGAAACTTGAAAGCCACAATCTGATCACAAGAATGCAGTCAGGTTTGACAGGTGACTACCATACATATGACCTAGGGCTTAGAAGTCCAAATTCGGGCTATATGATACCTGTTAGTCCCCACACTTGAAGTCTTAATTCCCGCCCCAATTTCGGCGTAAGGCGGAGCCGTGACTTAACAATACCCTTCTCTACACAAAGAATCTATATTCCATCGCTTTCTGTTCTATGCGATGAACAATTCCACGGCTACTCGTCCTCTTCAACATGTCAAAACAGGCGATTTCTGCGAATCATTTGCACAAGAGGCAGCTGACCGCAGGAAGGCATACACGCGTACACGCTCAGGTCATGAGAGCCATGAACCTCAAGATAAATTCCTTCCTTTTTCGCGACGTCAAGGACGTGACGTTGAAGAAATTCTCTCTGGCAGAAAAAGCGATGATGTAAGCACCAATCTGACTTATATCTTGTTAAATCATTTTTCACTGTTAATATGCATGCAGGTAGAGGAGCGCAAATGGTTTGCCAACTCATTCCGCCTCTCGTGTTATCGCAGGCCTCACGAGAAAAATGAACAAATGCTTATCTTGGGTACCGAGCCCGAAGGCCAGTCGCAGAATGTGACAGGCAAAGATCTTCGTTGGATGTAAGAAATCCTTAACGTGTTTTCTAAGATCAAAGAAAAGCGTAAACACTTGTCTAATCTTGGAAATGATTAGAGAAACACGTGCCGATTCAAATCCCTTTAGGTCTTTCACTGTAAGTATTATTATATCAATGACTGACCGACCGGAACGGATCCACTGACACAAAGACTTGGAAACATTAGGCTACTCTGTTAGATGACCTCGCTGCAACGGGCGATGGCCCTCTTTCGGCGGAAAATAGGGAGGAAATCGGCCAATGGCTTCTGGGGTTGGAGACGAATGCAACACGCGAGGTTTTTAATGGGCGTGTTATGAAACCTCTTGAGAGTCATCTGACGCTCCGGGTTCCCCACTCAAATACCTTGACTTCTTGTGCTTTCTTCTGTTTCCCTTATATTCGATATGGCGGCAAACACTCTCAAGAAGCCGGCACTGCAACACTATCCACACGTCCGTTGATTCAAGCATTGTATAGAAGTGAATCGCCACTCGAACGAGAACTACAGCAGGCTTCAGTAAGACTTGGGGGCTCCGCGGAAGTCATGCATGTATCTCAGTTCTGGGGCTTCATCATGAATAATAGTATGAAACGCGGAACACAATTGCTAAAGGACTAAAGCTAACTTTGGGGTGCTTATAGACTACTTTGCTAGTTTCAGTCCAAGTCAAGTGCATTCACGCCTAGGAAGCTCCATTACGACGCTTCCTCTGGAGCGTTTCCCACCGTCCTTCCGGCTTCACCTATATGGCGATTTGGACTTTCTGATATATTGGGAAGAGTGTCCTACCTGGTTTGTAAGTCTACTCGACTTCAATATACAAGTTCTTACTAAGCGCATACAGCAATTTCTTGCCATAGTTCATCGGATTTACTCGCACCTGCTTCGGATGCATGTAGACGTTGAACTGTGCACATATCATTCTCATCCCCCACATGAGATCATAGACGCTCATCAATGGCCTACAGTCATTGCAAAACCTCACCCAACTGTCTTTGATATATTTGTCGAACTTCCAGTTCAAACTCTTAAACGGTCCAGCGTGCGTCATCGTACCCGTCGCTTGGACACGAGACGCTACGGTACAGCTCTGGACGCATTCGGTATCTCTTGGCAAAAGGATGTCCAACCGAACTCTGGATACAACATCGTTTATCATTTTCCCGTTGGAGATTACCTTGAAAGACAAATTCGTGATTACACAGATCTACGAAGCCGCCTGCATAAGAAACAACTATCAACAACAAATTACGATTGTATTCCTCATGAGTTCTCTGTTCGTCCTGAATCCCCAACATCTCATAGAAGAAACATGGAGGATTTATATAGAGAGGGTCCTTTTGAAGAAGTTCGATATGCAAGGACTGACAGTGACGATGGGAGTGTCACCCGCTTTTGTATGCCATGTTCATGGCCACTATGCTTCGGAAAGTCTACGAGATCAAAGACAATCGTATTTTGGTCTCCTCGGATTACACCGTCTACAAACGAGGAAACTATAGGAAGCAATACGAATGTTCCGCAAGCTGCAAGTAACCCAGCAACGCAACTTCAAGGCAAAGCAACTCCCAAAGAAGGTTTGGACCCGTCGGTTCGACTTGTCGAAAGATCTTGTTATCTCAGATGGAAAGTGCGGCCCGAGGGCTCAACAGCCCCCCAACAAGGAAAGGCACCATCAGTCCAATCAAAGTCTGATCAAGAGAACACAGACTCTGAGTGTGTCCAAGTCCCAGGAGATAGCTCTTGGAGCTCAGCTGATGACACTGACGAGTTGACGCCGTTAACCATGATACACAGAGACCTCACTAACAAGAATGAGAATGGAAACGGTATATATATCAGCCAAACTTCAGCAACGCTAAAAGACGTGCAGGACCAGGTGCGCCTACTGGGTGATTCTGTACCACTCTACGTGCGAGATCTCGTACGATCGGCAACTCATCTCTTAAGTCATTTTGTTGAGGCGGGGCTTGGCGGTGAAGTAGAAATGAAGCTTTGTGGCTGCTTATTTTGGATCCTTAAGGTTGATCTAACATCCACCTGGTGTTTATATTTTGATTTGGCAGACTAACTTTCAGTAGACGTGTCAAGAAGATGACCCTATCAAGACTCGAATGTCGGTTGTCGAATGGGCCGCGAACCGAACCTCATCGATGCTCGAGTGTTCTTTGTCAATCAGAGCTGGAGCTCTGGGAGGCAATGACCGCTTGTTTCTCTTGGAGTCTTTAGTGGACTCCTTCAGATCCCTTGTCCTCGCCTTTTGTTTTCTTAATGATTATCTTCATCTTCCCCCGGAGATTCCAAAGGGTACCAACGATGAAGAACCAAAGCCTACAACCGAAGGGCCAACTAATGCATCAGCGGATGATTCGGGTAAGGATAATGATGAGAGTGATTCGGCGTCTGATGACAGCGACTATTTGTCACCTGCTGACTTGCAGACAACTCGTCGCAGGTTGGCGCTGCATGCTATAGAGAGACAGTTCAATGCAGCCCGGAACTCTCTTCTCAAAGCAAAAGAAGAAATAATTTTTATTCTAGACTTTGATAAACAGAAAGACCTAGAAGAGTATCCAACAGTGGGCGCTGATCAGCTAATCATCGCTGTGCTGAAGTTCCTCGCGAAAGGGGATACAGGCACGGTGACTCCGTTAGAATTATACCGGGAATACTGCTCCGAACTGGTGAGAGACATATTCAAAGCTACTCTACATTGATTGCGACATAAGACATTTCTTAATCTTTTTAATTTACAGAAGCTCACTGTACGGGATGCGCCAAAACGATTACTACTCGACGATCTTGACCGAGTCGAGGAGGAACTGGATGCTCTAATCATCACTACACAGCAGCAGCAAGGCTTGCTTTATTCCCTCCAGCGTAATCTTCGCTTCCGCACTTGGGCGGGTATTGAGAGCTGGAGTTCGGCTCTCAAATCGATAGAGACTGAGTCAATGGACAAAATAGACTCATATCAGGATCTTAAAGTAAGAGTGGAATCTATGAGAAAGCAAGTGAGTTAGACCTCCGAGAAATTCTAAGATTAGTATTGTTTATACTAACCTTTAACTTTGAAGGTGCTAAGACAAATTGAAGTTAAACAAGATGGAAACAGCAAGGCAATTCTGATCTTTACTATCGTAACAGTTGTTTTCCTTCCTCTTTCATTTGTATCCAGTTTCTTTGGTATGAATACCACTGATATTCGAGATATGGACTATTCGCAATCTCTATTCTGGGCGGTTTCGATTCCGGTCACTGTCATCATTGTTAGTCTTGCTATGAGCATCGCATATCAGGGGAGCAGGATTAAGGAAAGGCTATCACGCTCGGCATAATGGAGCAACGTTCCCCAGTTTCCTTTCCTTTTTGTGGAACTCTAACATGAGACCTATGTCGTGCAAATATGACGGTTGTGGGAGGAGACCTCCTGCTGATTTTCCGGGAACATTTACCTGTCTTTTAGCAGATGTAAAACAGCAGTAACGGAGCCCTTCGAATGAGTGATTTCCTAAGTTTCCAAAATGACAATATATAGTTACACGCGAAAACGCTCTTGGTGATACAAAATAAAGCTGTACAGGCAGTCTCGGCCCATGATGTTATCGATGAAATGAACATCATGATGCCTACCCTATACTTAACTCCGGAGGTGTTGGACATAGCTCGCACGTCACTCGAGACAAACCACCAGCTCCCACTTCACGGAAGCAGAATCACCTTCATAATAACTTATCTACTGGCTTACCTAGGACGTTAGATATCAAAGATCTGAAATTGATATTTGCAACTGCAAACTGTAACGTTTCACTGTCTGTCCTGGCGTTGTGTTCCCAGGCCAGCACAGCCAATATGGCGTATGGCTTGCTTAGCTCAAGCTGGCTGTGCCACTAGCATCTTCAGCCGCACGTTGCGCATTCAAATCTACGCCATCGCCACCACCATATTTCCCGTTAATGCCATAAATCGACTCATCTAGATGCCCTTTACTCAGAATGGAATGTCGCCTCCCAAAAAGGATCAATCCCTCCGACTTTCAGTTACTCTTTTGAAGTGCATCTCCGTTGAAAGGCGGAGTGTTACATACCAGCCAGCTGAGGCTGAATTAAGTTTATTTCCTAGACTCTGGGTCTACCAATGGTAGGGTGGGAGTGTCAATCAATAAGAGACGTGGCTTGCGCTAGATGGTCCAGCCCCAAATCGTTTCCAGCCCTAAGCATTCTCGACTCCGGATGGGTTTGTTGCCGTGGATTGAGGGGAGAGTACATAAGGGAATTGGACATTCCCACCATTTTATGGTCTCTTCCACCCAGGCCTCTCTTTCTATCTTCTCGGTACATATCTCCAAACACTCGGACCATGCATACGACAATCCTCCTCGGCATAGTGGCCCTTGCGGTCAACGCCATGGAAACAGGTCATGCTAGAAAAATGCCAGCAGCAGATATGCCCATGATTACGGCTGACCCAATGGACTTCATCGATCAAGTGGAAGAGCTCCGAAGACGCGAACTGCATCCAAGACAGGAATCGTCTTCCATGCCAGGAGACTTGACAGTTACGGTCGCGGCTGATGAAACTTGTGGATACCTGTCAGCAGAAATTGGCGTACCAATTACGTGCACTAACAAAGATACATGTGCATGGGCACAGATTGATAGGGGTCTGGGTGTTATCAGGTGTGGAACGGACATCAAGGTCACTTGCATTGAGTCGTCTACAGCCGTTAATTCTTCGCTTTGCAACGATGTCTGTCAGAGCGATACGATGAACTTGCTATGGTATGGTCTCTCTTTGTAAAATGATATTTCCTGGAACTGACATGTTCTTTATAGTACCGACTCCGATACACCATATTGTCGAACATATGTCTTTCCACACGGAGTCACGGATTACAGATGTGCTTCGTCATCCGTTAAAGATGTTCAAAGTGCCGAATATACCTACTGGGGCCAGCCTATGCCCAACCTCACCACAATAATCCTGGACGTCGATACGGGCGCGACCAAGAGCATAAGGGTTGATAAAAAAGCCGATGAAACATCGAAAGAATCCGATGAATCCTCGGCTACCACAAAAGCAGCTGCCTCTGCGACCTCATCATCCACCGACACCGAAGATAAAAAGAGCTCTGTGCCCTTAGGCGCCATCATAGGCGGCGCAGTGGGCGGCGTGGCTGTCATCGGTGCAATCATGCTGGGCATATTCTTCATGCTCCGAAGAAAGAAAAACAAGAATGCACCTGCACCTACAGACGGTCCAATCAACCCACCAACTATGAGCTTTGCGCCTCAGAACGTGGATCCGGTGATGCTTGATTCCAAGATGGTGGGTTCGCCCAATGAACATAGGGTCTCTGCTGTATCTCCGTTGGGATCGCCTGGCTGGGGTGGACCGGTCTCGCCGCCGCCTGTGTATGAGGCGCCGGCACATGAGGCGCAGCAGGTTCATGAGATGGGGGATTCTAGTGTGACGAGGTAAAATGCATTCTGGCATGCCATGTCTTTTGGAGTATGGGGAAGGTTTAATTGCAGGCGAAACAGGTCATTTGTACTATCATTTGAGACGGTCCATAGCATTGTCGGAAGTCCATTTTTGCGTTTGATTGTGTTAAAACATCAACGGCCCCGCTCAAAACGTTCGCCCATCGTGTGCGTGCTATTGAGAATATGTATCAATGCGAGGTTATCATGGTTGGGAGACCGCTGCAGCCTACACAACCCCACTTCTTCTTCAGCTCGTACCCTGGTAAAGATATCCGAGGTTCCCGTTCGTGATGAATCCCACTCCATTCCTCTTCCTCTTCCTCATTAACACCAGAATTTTGCAAACATTTTACCTATCTATCAAAGGTATCTAAACCGCCCATATCAAGACATTGTGTACTGATATTGCAGCCCAACATGAGTCTCGACAACAAGCTGGTGGAGCAGCTCTTCCTCGATCTTTCCATCGACCAAGTCCTTCACTGTGACTGGTTACAGCCCATTGAGCCCTGGGCTACCAACTACATCGATGCAATCCACGATCAACGATACGGTGATGCGATCTGGGCGCGATATAACATGTTTGGAGAAGTGAAAGATGGCATGATTGAAGGATTGACTGTTCTTGAGAGTATTACTCAAGATGCTATGGGATACAAGATTAATGCTCCTGAGCAGTATGCGGAGGCTGTGACCTTTTACAAGGGTACTAGTAGTACCGACGGTCGAACTGATGTGATTGAGATCATCATGCGTGTTGATGTGGAGGATTTGACTGGGAAACATATTCCAGAGGATGGTTAGGAAATTCTCCATTCAGTATAGGTGATGGCGGTCGTCTTGATATTCTCGCCCAAGTAAGTACTGCTAGCCTTCAGCTGTGGAACACTTGGGCTCTGCTAACTATCTGAATCCAGATCCAAGTCATCACTGCCACTTTCAACTTTCTCTTCTGTGACTAGATCCGCTTCATGATTACTCAACAACTCCTCCTTTGTGACATGGCTTGTAACACTGTCATGATCAGCCTCCTCATAATAGAGGGGTCCAATCGATTCGAAATTGTGATCCAGGTTATGAAAGCTAGACCTGTTGGAAAAGCATTTGAAACAAAGATCAAAGTCCTCTTTACAATCCATACACTTCCATTGTAGGCCTCTGATATCCTAAAAGAAAGTATCAGACATTGTCAATTAGTTAAGTGGCAAGTCACTTACCACAAGGCAGCTGTCGCATAGGAAGTCTTTGTAATCGCCTGCTTTAGATTTGTGAAAGTTATCGTCCCATACCTCCTCCAAACCATTTTGGTCGAGTCTCGAGCGCTGCTGAGAGTGAGGCTCGAGGTCACTAAAGTCCAGATCATAGCCAGAAAAGCGCGCTAGCTTCAAGGGTGACCAGGCATCCCCGGAGTCGGAAGAAACGCTCCGGGCCCAGATATCAGCCTTCTCTGATAGAAGTCGCTGTACATTAGCCTTGTTACCAGAACGAGCCGCCCACATCAGTGGTGTCCATCGATCAAGATCCTTTACATCTATATCAACGACTTTGCCTGTGTTGAGTAGATGATCCAGGTAGGCGGGATGAGAATTCGCGGCAGCAAAGTGAATAGGCGTCCGGCCAAATTTGTCCACTGCATTGATAGCGTTCTTGTCTCGTAGCAAGGCTTCAAGCATATCGTATCCGAGAGACTTTGAACTTGAGGCGAAATGTGCCACCTGTCGACCTTGGTTGTCGGTAACATCAAGTCGAGTTTTGCGGCGAATGAAGAATTTGATAAGGTCAGGGTTTCCGGTGGGCTGAATGGTCATGAATGCTGCCTTGAGTACTGGGTATCCCAATGTACCGCCCACCCTTCCGATTGAGACTTTGACTTCATCGGCTAGGTATCGGATCATACGATTGCGGCTTCCCGATTCAGTTACCCCAACAGCCGTATACATAAGAGATTCAGCATACTGCAGGTCTGCCATCTCAGGATCTGCACCAGAGCCTATCAGCAGTTTGACCATATCTATGACGCCATTGCTGACAGCTATATGGAGGATACTGCCGTAATCAGGGCTGAAGACATTGACTTTGGCACCTAATTCGATAAGATACCTTGCCACATCTATGTTACCCTTGCTGACAGCCACGGCCAGTGGTGTGTATCCTTTTCCATCTGAGACATCTAAGTCAGAGATGAGACTTGTGAAACGCCGCACAACGTCAACAGAGGTAGACTGATGTATTCTGTGAAGCCGGGTGCGTCCTTCATCGTCCGTCCGCTCCTTGGGTAGATCATATGGTGCAGAGAACAACAGCTTCAAACATTTTCCGCAGTCTTGGGAATTTGGGGGTGCTCGAAGTACAATATCAACAAGATCCTCACCGTCTTGGTTGATGACATGAGGGTTAGCTCCAGCGTCCAGCAAGGCTTCAACACATCCAAAAGAGCAGAGTTGGCACGCCAATTGGAGAGGAGTATAGCCTACGTTGCCCTTAACAACTGCATCATCGGGCATCTTAAGTTCCAATTCGGGCCTGGGGTTATTCTTCAGCAAAACCTGGACTGACTCAGGGGGTCCTTCATTTGCACACATGTGGAGTGCCGTACCCCATATGCTCATACCATCGATTGGAGGATCCTTTCTGAGTACTTCGACAAGGACTTCGGGGGTGTTGCAAGCTGCATGAATAATCCCCAGCCCTTCAGGCCCTTTCCACGTAACCTCGGGCTCGCTGTTGTTCAGAAGATACTTGGCTACCTCGCATTTGCCGTTGTAGAGAGCTGCGAAGAGAGGTGGATCAGATACACCACCAGTATAGTTGACGTCAGCCCCGTTCTTTAGGAGAAGCTTGACCATTTCCAAGTTCCCATCCGCGCAGGCTCTGGCTAGAGGCGTCTTGTTATAAATGTCATTTCCGTCAATCATGTCGACGACGGCGCCGTGTTGTATGAGTAGCGATGCCATTTCAATGTTGCCGCTAACAATAGCCCGGACCAAGATTGTATCCTCGCCCGGCGGTGTTATGTGCAGCTCTGGTTTGGGGTCATGTTCCAGGAGTAACCTCACAACATCGACGTAGCCCTCTGAGACTGCAGCGTAGATCGGAGTCCAACCTTCCCAATCCGCGTTCAGCTCCACACCATGGGAGAGTAAGATGCGCACACACTCCAAGTGACCGAACAAAGCTGCAATCCTAAGGAAAGGCTCCTCATCCCCATTCGTCGCTATGCGTCCTGCTCGGGACTCCAATAGTAAGGCGACAGCTCTATGCGCACAGTTCATTAATGTAGCTCGTACGACTTCTTCCCTAGTAGAATCATCAGCCATGACCTCTCCATCACCCCACATAGCGCCTATGACAAGTCTGATTAAGTCTGGATCTCCCACTCTTGCGGCTGACATCAAGAGACTGTCACCATATCCGTCTGTCATAGACAAATCTGGCTTTTTCTCCGAATTCAATAAGACTTTCAACGTGGACTGCTGATTACGACACACTGCATTGATTGCAGGTGGAGCCTCCCAGTATATGCCGACCTTGTTGGCATCGCAGCCAGATGCTAGCATGGCAGACACCAGCTTGTCCTGTCCCATTGCTGCAGCTCGATCAATCAGGTTTTCGGGCCAAATGAAGGCTTCCAGGTCGGGAATCTTGGCAAGCAAGTCGTCAATGATCTCCAAATCGTTTTTCGCCGCGGCCCAGCGTAGAGCGACCCGCAGCTCTTCCTCGTCGACTTCAGCAAGACTCAGGAGCCTCCTGGCAATTTGCGTGTTGCCCCATCGGATAGCCTCTGTTATAGCAAACCAACAATCCTTGGTAAACCATGGTTGGTCACGTGCAGACTGAATACCCTCTTTTACCATGTCTTGTAGGCCCAGCATAGCGAAAATGGGAAGGGTCGATATGTAGTGTCGACCGATTCTTGTGAAGGGATTAGAGAGAAGCCAAAAAGGAATTTCCCAGCGAGCGCGGTAGACTGTACTACCAAAGAGGTCACGGACAAGCTCTTTTGGCTTTGATGAACCGCTTGCCTTGTAGTGTTCTGCCCAGAATCGAACTGCGTATTCAGCCATAGAGTCTCGCTGGTGGTAAACGACGAAGGGTTCCGGTGGCGCCTCTGGAGGTCCAGTGATACTTTTCGACCAAAGTTCATTGAGGAATACTTCTGCATTATCCAGTTGGAAGTACCGTAGACATGTTATTGCCATCGATTCGTGGACTCCTGCCGTGAATTCCTCTCCACTCAGGTCCCCCATAAGCCCTGTCACTTGATAGAAAGAAGGGTGGCAAAACTTGACGTCGTGATTTTCCACAGTGATGATTCCACCTAGTGCGCTAACCAATTGAGCTATTTCAGCCTTCTTGTCGAGGTAATGCAGGCAAGGGTCTGTGTTGGGAGATTCGTATAATGCCAGTGCTTCAACCAGGGCGTCGACTGACCAAGGTTCCACAGCATGCTGAATCCAATTGAAAGCTGTTTTAGCCTGCTCCTGGATAAGTGGTGGTAGGTGCTCTATAAACACCTTGACAATATTATTTGCAGTCGGTGGTGATAAGGACACGATGAGATCTGCAATATCGGCCTTGTTCTTGCCTCGATGGGAAGATGCTAGCCATCTCACCATTATGCGTGCCAATTGCGGCATCTTATAGCATTCCCTTATCAGATCCTTGATCTGAGGTAAGAATTGGCTGTATACTGGTCGTGTAGCTACCAAATCATCGAGGTCTGGATTTAAGTCCAACAGCAGCTTGTCTTGTAGCTCCTCGAAAAGAGGGCATTCAGCCACGTTGACAACCCTATTCAGGGCTACACTCCCGACGTCCACCCCTTCAGTACTCGACGTAGAAATGATGATGCGGAGTGAAGATTCCCTGTAGCTGTTTTCCTTCAACAGACGGTCCATGAACCATTGTCGTTGATCCTCCGGACACTGATCAAAGCAGGAGATGAAGAAGGTCAAGTCTTGGTTCGAGATAAGCCTATGTCGAAGCTTCGTGAAAATTTGGTACAGGTCATCGACAGTCCAAGACCTCGTGTCGTTCAAGAAGGTCAGCTCTATAGAAGCTAGTACCTCGGAATTGGGCCAAAAATGCCACAATATCGCATTGACTAGATATATCAACATGGATGTGAGACTTCGATACCTTGAGTCATATTGATCGAATTCGAAGTAGAGGATGGCTTTGGTTGGGGTTCTTAGCGCAATTGAAGCGTCAAGATGGGGGTATAAAAGACGTGACACTTCTCTGATGTCAACCGAGGGGCTTCCATCGCCATGAATGTGAAGATAGTTGAGACCGAAGTTCTTCTTCTTGAACGATATATAAGCCGGCTGTTCATGTAGCCATCGTAATACAGGAGGAAACGGAAGTACTGGGTCAAAAGGAATATTGAGCGCTCTGGTTGGGGGAGCGAGAGATAACAGTCCTGTCTGGAGGTAAATCAGACCGTAGCTGATCTTGAGACCTAGTAATTTGTGAATGGTTAGGAAACCCCGTTCCCACAAAGGCGTTGTAAAGGGGATGGCTTACTAAACCCAGTCATCTCAAGTTGAAATTTGTCGAGCTCTTCGCTCCCCTCGTCTCGAACAAGGTCAAGATGGCTTATCAGACCATATCGCATCCTTCCGCTTGCTTCGAATGAATGGCCGATAAAATGTGAATTTCTCCGAAAGGGCGTTACTGTTTTGATAAAGCCCGGATCCGTAGGGTCGTATTTGTAGTCATCAGCAGACTTGGCCAAGTCATCGGCGGCCTTGTATGAAAGACTATTAATGACGCTTTGAGATATTATGTTGAATATGCAGGCTCTGTCCAAGAGTTTGGTGCTCAAGAATCTCTTATTAGTCTCGTCTATTTGTGCCGCGAGATACTTTGCTTTCGTCAAAGCTCCCTTCTTGATCTCAGGTCCTGGGAGGAGGACAAGTTTGAGAATTTGATCCTCGGCGTCGTCTTGCGATTCAAATCGATGTGGTGTGCCGATAAACACCTTTGACTCGACGTTAGTAGAGATCCTTTCCAGATATGATCCGACCTACTATTCCTGTTGTATGCATAAATATTTTGCCGTATTTCGCGTGGTTTTGCGAGGCTATAAGAAGTGCCTTACCAAGTTAACAATTGTCTCCTCGTTGATATGATCTCACATACCTCTTTGACGATGGTGCCTCCGACATCGTGGCAGACCCAGATGATCGGTCTGTCGGTTTCCGTCTGTAGTTTATTGGTTAGACTAGTAAGTCGCATTGAATGGTTAATCAGGACACATACTTCAGCTAGATGTCGACGCTCTTCCGCATAGCGGTCGACGAGCTCTTGAGCAAGAATATGAATGCCATTCCGACCATAAACAGTCGAGTTCTCGTGGATTTCATACGAGTAGTCAATTTCTCTGATGGACATGTCCTTGCATAACTTCTCTTTCAGGATCCAGCCACCTTTGCTGTCTATCCAGGCAGTTTTATAGTCATCGCGGATACCATGGACAGCAATAACACTATCTCAGTTAGCAATGCTTGTTTCAAGTCTCAATACTATTCATACTCATAATCGTCATATTCGGAGCCGGACCAGCCGCGAATCTTGTTGATGTCGAGTCCAATCTTGTGCTCCTGCGGGGGTTCTGAATCCGGTTCTATAGGAAGCAGAACATCTGTTGCTGTCTGGATGCTTATCGCATCGTCTTCTTCCGCTTCATTGTCAACCTTGAGCCTCTCAGGTAAATGAGACTCTCCATTCTGCGTTCTATCCGTCAATGGCTCATCCAGTGACTTCAATGATTCATCGGACTGTCTGTGTGAAGTGATCTCTGAGTCGTCCATTGCGTTGTCTCTACCCTCAGTCACTGACGTTGTCGAGCCGGATGAAATGATGAGTGAATAAAGCTATTGTGGTTCGGGAACCTTGAAACAGAATGGTCCTTTCCGGATCAAGGGTCTCATTATCAACGCGTGGCTGTGTTTTACTGGTGGGACTTTCCAGGGATATGGTCAGATTCTCACTCAGCGCAAGGCATTACCGGCATTTGATTCGTAGTTTGTGTGATGATGCGTGTGATTAGACTCCACGCTTTGACGGCTGAAAGCTGAAATAGGCAGGTGACTGAGGCCCTGTCAGATTCAAAGTGCAGAATTCTTACACAATGAGTACGTTGTCGCACAGTGAAAGATCAACCCATTTTGGGTAGTAATTATCAGCTGTATACGTATGTCATCTGTAGGATCCATTCCCAAAGCCTCACTGGGAGTTTCCTGGTTATTGTCTTATTTCCTTACTTCCATAGCTGTCTTTCAGTTAAATGACAGATATCTAGGGTAATTTTCCTTATCTTATCCTTTTCTTTACTGGTACGCCGAACTCGTGATGCCTATCAAGTCTGGCAAGCTAAATTACGCCGTTGGTATTTTAAATCGCGAACTGGACTCGGTTACTATTGTAGTAATCGTCCTGAAGGTTTGACAACGGGAGAGTAAATAACAGCATTCCTATATGACACATCAGAAGTTAAGGATTGACTCAACAACAGTCTCGGTTATTTCCAAGCCTTTTCCCCGTTTGAGATAACTCTCTTGTAAGTCACATCTGATAGATCATCCAGAGACATATTTCCCAAGTCCTTGACACCATACGTGACGCCTTTGTTCTCTCGCCTACCTGTATCCGAACTATCTGGCTGGAAAATGATCGGATCATCCTTCGGAATTTTCTGGAACTTTCCAGCCAATTTCGTCTTCCAGTCTGTCTCACAGGTAAACTCGACCCTGCACTGGAACTTCTCCTCGTCATCTCTCGCGACCAATACCGCCACTCTGAGCATGCCTGGAATTCCTCGGGGTTGCGACTGGTTTTCTTGAAGCTCCCATTTGGCGATCCGCTTGGGTGGTGTGTTGTTGACAAGACGCTTTCCGCCGCTCAGCGTGATCGAGTCGGATGTTGTTGTTGTAGTTGTCTTTTCCCACTTTGCAGTTAAGCTGGCCTGAGCAACTTGCTGTACGCCGGCAGTAGCCTCCAAGCCTCTGGTAGTTGCGGTTTCTTGCGTTGTAGGCATCAAGCTGTATGTGCCTTCGAATGAAATGTCTCTGACCTCTAGCTCGGTATCGCTATCACTCGAGTGAGGTTCAAACAGTAGATTGATAGTGGCTTCGGAAATGCGACGCCCTCGGCCCGGTTGGAAAAACCACTGCATAACAATGATGGATCCATATTCAGTGGGGCTGATGGTGCCATGAACAACCTTATCGAGGTAGCCAGTGATTTCAACTGCACCGGTGCGTTCGAGAGCTTCTTGCCGATGGTAGTGATTTGGCGCAAGATTGAAGACGTGGAATCCGCCCTCCCCGGTCTCGTACATTTCCACGTTCAGACATTCTTTGCCATCTCGCTCAAACGACGCGTTCTCTTCTTCTGAGACCGACATATTGTAATTGGCATATTAAGAAGTGGTTAATAGGCCGAGGAGAGATGTTTGAGAAGCTGCCTCCACGTAAAGATATGCGTCTGGGATTTTAATTCACGCATGTGGTCTTGGCCAGGCTCCCAGGCGCATCTGTCAGCTCACACTGTGTGATATTCCTTTCAGCTCCTGCGGGGTATCTGCATGTAAGCGCCCAAACCAGTTCTTCACAACCTGGTCAAAATCACAAAGCCTCGTTTGGATGCTCGGAACACTTTCGGCAACCTTTCTTCACATTTTCACCAATCACTCAACAAAAGCGAGGGGGGAATAAATCAACAACGAGGATGGCAACGGTCTTAGAGCCAGGGTATCAGGATTTGCCTGATGCTGAATTCGATTTGGCTGAAGATGAGCTTGACGACGACATTGGTCACAATTTCCACTCTCAGCACCCCGACACAACCTGGGAAAATCGTCTGAAAGAGGCCGGTGAAACGATAAGAAACCAAAAGAAATTCACAACTCAAGCTCAAGTTGCTGAATTTCTCCATCGATTCGGGGACGTCACCCGTCAATGCAATGTCCAGGCAGGCACCATCCTCCACGTGCTCGTCGAAGTGGTCCAGCACAATCGTCTAATACCAGAGGATGTGGAGCTTCTCGCCAGGGCATTGGTAGAGCAGGCTCCAGATCTCGTCGCCGTCTCTAACAAGGACAAGAAGACACCAATTTTGATGGCTATCAGGTTTTGCCAGGACCGCCTGCTGGAGTATATGATTTCTTCATGCGTCGAACACGAAGACCAGCCAACCGCGATAGACTGCCTCAATGATGCCTTGTCTCGTCCTCACGATGGGACGGAAACGGCACTTCACGCAGCATTTAGCGAGAAGCTCAATTGGAAATCACTGAAACTGTTGATGGAACATGCAACCAACAAAACTCTCAGTATTGGAGACAACTTGCAGAAGACGCCAATGCACCACGCAGTTCAATTCAAAAGGTGTAATCAACAAAGAGTGGAACTGATCGAATTGCTCATTCAAAAAGATTCCGTTGAGAGGCTAAACAAGGCCAAGTCAGCAAAGACCTTCCTTGATATGTGCGACAAAGATGGCGTCTCGGTATTCCAAGAGCACGGAAATACGAGAAAGAGTTGGGAACTGATGGTAAGATCCAAATCCCTCTCAAAGGCAGACCCAGATGCCGCGGAGTCTCCGAGAACAGGGGAGAGACTGCCTCCTAGGGATCTAAGACTACCCACCAGGACACGAGAACCAAAACCCCAAGCGACGCTCAAGATACCAGGAGACCGCGAAAGAGAGAGTTCCGGTCGGAAAGGACAATCATTGACAGCCACTCAAGAAAAAGAGCTACTGAGGCAGAAAAAGAAAGAGGAAGAGCAGGCGAGACTTAACAGAGACGATTTGTCCGTCAAGGACTACCAGCCAATTGATAACGACGAAAGTGCTCGCCGAGCCTCGAGTCCGTACCGCCAAGGCAGAACAATTGATAGAGACGAATCAACCCACGTCGTATTTACTGATCCTATTCGCCAAAGAGAAACCGCCCCGAACACAGGTATCAGACGAACTAATACAGGTCGTGTCAAGGTGGAGGAATCCGATAACGGGAGCTCGGCGGCCAAGCAGGTAGCTTCAACAGAGAAGACTCGCAAGCATCTCAACAACTCGAACAGAATCCTTCAGAAGCTTAAGCTGTACTACATGAGGACACGTAACCCTGAGATGGTTATGTTCTTTTTGTACGGCAACAACACAAATGGTAAGGGTTAACGCGGCACGTGCTATGACTCCGGCTGACATGTGTAAAGATATTCAAACAGGCTTTGATTACCACGGTTCGCCATCCGATATATCCTGGAAAGATTTCAAAAGGAGATTCGGCCCAGACCCATCACGGGGGTATAAATTCGATCCTGTGCTCCAATATGCCACATTTCCATACGTCAAGGTCAATGACAAGCTTACCCCGGCAGAAAAAGAAGCAGCAGAGAAAGGATCTGCAAAATCACCGGTTGGCCGCAAAGATATTAAATTCTTTCTTGACTGGCTTTATGCAAAGGGCGTGCGACATATCATCAAACTGTCGGTGGAAGAACCCATTGACGCTGGGCGGGGAGTCCATGGGGATCAGACTATCCAAGAGGCCTTAGGAAGGTTTGTTGTTGAGCATCTGGACTGGAAGAAGACGGATTTAGACCCGGAGACGATATTGCACATCGGAAGTCAGAGGGAAGAGCCATTCCCGGAAGGCCCGAGTGACGATGACGCCGTCATAGAATCGCAGATGAGAAAGCTGACTCTGGTATGGAGCGGTAGTAATGCTGTTCTTCGGGCTTGGAGTGATGAGGATGCTCTACCGAAAATGAGATTTCTTCAAGAAGTAGAGATTGTTCGGCCGCCACCCCACATGGTACGTTTCTATCCATTGCAGCTGTTATTCCTCATTTCATATGCTGATCGTGGTCAAGATTTGTGACAGTAAGGAGTGGATAAATAACAAGATCAGCGACTTCGAGGGTAGACTCAACAAGAACCGTCAATCTCTTACAAGCGAAGACACTCCCCGAGAGGTGTCCTTTGAAGGCACGGCGTTAGGTTATATCCGAGTGAAGCTAGTAGATCCAACCACTGGCGTCCAACAAGGCGTTACGCCCCATGGCATTCTTCCCACAAGCTCTCTTACTCCCGAAAAAGGCATCAACGCCCATCAGTGGTTAAGTTCCGTTGAAGAATTCGCTTCTGTCATGAAACCATTCTGGGAAAGTACAGCAAAGAGGTTTGGAGAGATGAACCAGAATATGGGAACTGCCGAACGGGTCGAGAAGCCGGTGACCATAGCGTTGATCGACGATGGTGTGAATAAGTTTGAGATTGACCACCCGAACCAAGTCCTTGAGGGGAAAAGCTTTGACTTCCATGACGAGAGAGTCAACTCACCGTTCTTATCCGCCAAGGGTCACGGTACAACTATGGCTCGAATGATACTGCGTGTTTGCCCGATGGCTGAGATATATCCTATACGCCTCAAGACCTATAGTGACCCCAATGGAAATTTCACTATCAATGCCGACTATGCTGCTCGTGTAAGTATTATCGTCCATTGTACGAGTATAATCATCGATATTAACAACTCTTAGGCAATTCAAGCAGCCTTAGACAAGCAAGCAGATATCATTTCCATGTCGTGGACTTTGCCGATGGCGAGCCGAACGAACGAAGATCCATTAAAGACGAATCGTAAGTAGATATGATGGAGATACACGATCTGTTGGGAGACTCTAACCTTTAATATAGTGCATAGCGTTCTACAAAAGGCCATAAGTCGGAATGTCCTGATGTTTTGTTCCGCCCCAGACAAGGGAAAGTTTACAGGAGCCGACTACCCAAGTGCTCCATTTCCCAAGAAGTTCTTCCGCATCGGGGCAGCAAATTCCGATGGTACCGTTTTCAACTGGACACCTGATGACATAACCTTCATCCTGCCCGGCGTACATGTTAACCAGGATCAAATAAGAAGCAAATCAACCCAAGATAAGGGAATGACAGAACACACTGGCTCCAGCGTTGCCACGGCGCTTGGTGCTGGTCTTGCCGCGATGATACTCTACTGTCTCAAGGCCAGCATTCTCCGAATCAAGATAGCGAACCGCAATCAGAATGTAATCCCCGCTATTCCCACCGAGCGCTTGAAGGATATTATGAAGCGGGATGCGATGAAAGGCGCATTTGAGAGTTTGGGTTCACAGACTTCGAATAAGTTTATTCAAGTGTGGGAAGAGCTGGATAAAGTGACCAACATCTTGAAGAAGTGGGAAAGGGTGGAGTCGGAGTCAGACGCAAGCATGGAGTTCACTAAGAATTTCATAGATTTTGGAATTAAGCTTGCTAGTTCAGTGAAATAGATTAAGGCAGCGAGATGGAATCTCTGGTTTTGTGTACTCGCTGCTCCAATGCGCAAATCGACAAAAGATGTGCAAATTGCCCACGTGCGATCAGTCCATTGTAACAGTGGTCGTATTTACTAACCCGAAATACTCCGTAGAGATGGTGATGTTACGATCGTCGTCCGCATTGTTAACCATCTCCATGCTTCGTGGTCAATAACGCGGGGAACCCCTGTCACTCGGTGGTGATCTGGTCCGGTACCATTTCGGAGAAAGACTAATGATCGCCCAACGCTGTAGCCGTACCATTCACAGTGAATTCCTGGATAAGTTCGTCCAAATTACTACTCTGAAATGGCATCTAGTGACGGAATCCTTGCAAAACTGAGCTTTTGCCGGTTAATTCCTATGATACCTTCCTGCTTTGGGTATGCAAAACCAGTTCTGAACCCTGGCATCATGAACTCCGGTGGGGGATCTGCGTGCGGTGGGGAAGGTCACATTGTGTCTAGTATTGATTGAAGTAAAGCTATGTCGACTGATGAATAGGCTTATTAAGAACGTCGGTCCATCTTGTGTTTCAACTGGAGTTCTTCAGAGACCAAGGCGCCTTCATCAATCTGAGATCTGGAGTTCAACAATTAACTCTCCCACTCCAAATGTGTCGCAACACTCTTACCACCGCATTTTTACTGGCTCTAGCCTCCAATGTTGCTTCCCAAGCCCAAGGCACAGCAACAGTCGACCTATCCAAAGAAATCGGCAAGCCTCAAGCCCTCGGTTCAGGTTTCATCTACGGCTGGCCAGACAATGGCACCCATGCCGATAACTCAATTCCAGCTGACTTGGTAACTGACATCAAGTTCAACTCCAACCGTGGCGGTGGTGCACAGATCCCATCACGCGGTTGGGCCACAGGTGGCTATGAAGGATACCTCGGCCGTTTCAATTCAACCTTGTCCAATTACCTCACCACACGCAAGTACGACGCTGACTTTATCCTGCTGCCTCATGACCTTTGGGGCGCGGATGGAGGACAGGGTTCGGAGTCGCCATATCCTGGTGATAATGGGAATTGGACTGAGATGGAATTGTTCTGGAACCAGCTTGTATCTGACTTGAAGGCGCATGGTATGCTTGAAGGACTTGTCATTGATGTGTGGAATGAGCCAGATATTGATATCTTTTGGGCTCGCTCCTGGTCTCAATTTCTTGAGTATTACAATCGAGCGACAAAACTCTTGAGGTAAATACTTCTAGTGACATGCTGACTTTCTCAAACGATTTGAAATGACGAGATCTACAGGAAAGCTCTTCCAGATACGCTTCTTAGTGGTCCAGCCAATGCTCATTCACCAAGCCTGACAGACGGCAAATGGCAGGCCTGGCTAGAGTCCGTAGCCGGTAATGACACAGTACCCGATCGTTACTCCTGGCACCAAATCGGAACTGGATCCCGTGAGCCCGACACCACCATCCCAGACTTCACCACCCTACGAGAACAATACGGAGTCCCCGAAAAGCCAATTGACATCAACGAGTATGCCGCGCTCGACGAGCAGAACCCCGCCAACTCAGTTTTCTACCTCGCTCAGCTAGAACGTTATAACTTGAGAGGTCTGCGTGCCAACTGGGGTAGCAAAACAGACTTGCACGACTGGATGGCAAATCTAGTTTACAAAGATTCGATCGGCTACTATCCTAATGGTGAATGGCAGCTCTATAAGTATTACGCTGCAATGGAAGGGAACAGAGTCGCGACCACAGCTTCGGAGGATAGGAAGTTTGATGTGTTTGCTACGAAGGATGAGCAAACTATCAAGATCATAGCTGGTACCAGGACGATCAAGGCAGCCTATGATATCACTGTCGGCGGGCTAAGTGCAGCAGGTCTTCCAGAAAAGGGAGAAGTAAAGGTTAAGACGTATCGTTTTGACTGGGCTGGGCCGAAAGGAAAGGTTGGCGATCCTGTTGCTATTGGAGAGAAGAGCTATTCGTATTCGTCCAACAAGGTAAGATATTCCAGCTACTCCAGATTTTGTTTTTCAATGTCAATCAAATCGCTCGGAAATTGATTGAGCTAACAATTAATCTCAGTTGACCATTTCGGTCGATCCGCCTACGAATTCAACGGCCTTTGCTTATGAGATTTCGATCTGATATTGCGCCAGCTTGGGCTACGTATTGGGTGTCTCCGATAGGTTACGGACTTTGTGACGGATCGCGTCAATTCTGTGTAGTGCCGATGAAATGATTTGCCTGGTGGTATCTATCGTGTGTTTGGTTGGCATCCAACCCTTTTGAATGAAAACCACACTCGACAATAGAAATAACGAGAAGAAATCAGTAGTATAATAAAAATATCTCTTTCCATCAGTGCATATATCAATGATGGTTCTAGTCAACAATATCTCTCTTGGCTGGCTGACTTTCCTCCCGGATCAGAGTTTCTGCAGGGTAACCTCGGTCTTATCACTGACCTTATCATGACGCCCATCGACAAGGATCACCGACAGTGGCTTGCGTTCAGCCCGTCAGCATCGATACACCGACACATCAATTGGCTCAGATTCTGAGGCCTTTTGCGCTTTGATGCTGCATTAATCGTCATTTTGGCTGACACTAGGAATGCATATTGCGAATCTCTGAGGCTAGCTTTTCTGTCGAGATGATCTTGTCTCAAACTTGGGGCCTGGCTTAACGACTCAGAGAACTTAATTGAGCTTTTGGTGGGTCGTAAAAAGCAAAAATGATAGGGATATGAAGTCACTGGGATGATGGGAGGAGGACTACTTTCTTCAGGTCCCAATCGAGCAGACTAGTATCAATATTCTCCACCATTCGCGCACAGCTCAATCCTTGACCCGACCTAGCAAAGACGGGATTGACAAGGGATCACCCGGAACTAGCGAAAAGCTGCATACACTAACGCAAGCCAAGGGTATTTCAGCTGGCCTTCTGCTGTCTTCGCTATGACAACTTGCTAGAAATAGTCAAGACTCAACTCAAGGGAGTGGTAGTGACGTCGCATTGAGAAGGCATAGTGAGACAACCAAAATGCATTTATACGCAGCACCTCTCAAGCTCTCCTCCCTCTTCACAGCTCATCACTCATCAATTCACTTTCAAAATGGTCTACAACGCACTCACAAAACATCCCAAGGGCCTGCGCCTCCTCGCTCTGGACGGCGGCGGTGTTCGTGGAATAATGGGTCTAGTCATCCTCCGCGAACTCATGTCCCGCGTCCAAAAGCGCAAGAACCTCCCAGAGATGCCTCGTCCAGCTGATTACTTCGAGCTCGCAGGCGGTACCAGCACAGGTGGTATCATGGGCATAATGCTCTTCCGTCTTCGCATGAGCGTTGACGATACCATCAAGGAGTACGACCGTATTGCCAAAACTATTTTTAGTCCCAAGATCTACGGCTGGGATATTAGCTGGATCCCTGGTGCGTCGTATCTTAATAATAGTAAGGCTTTGGTTCAGGATAGTCGGTTTGATGCGGGGAGTATGAGTAAGGCTATTGATGAGGTTGTTGAGAAGTTTGGGCTTGATGAGCAGGATAAGAGGTTGAAGGGTAATGCACCTCTTCAGCATGACGCTGGCGCCAGAATGTGAGTACCACACAGTCCTACGCCAATTGATTGATCGTCTAACACTTTTAGGTTCTGCTGCACTACTGCTCAAAACAGAGCCGAGTCCATGTTGATGCGCTCCTGGAAAGATAACACCATCTACACCAAATCCAAGGTCAACGACGCCCTCCTCAAGTACGGCGATAAAATCACAATCAGCATCGCTGCTCGCGCAACATCCGCTGCCCCCACCTTCTTCCCTGAAGTCAAATTCCCCGAAGAAAAGCCCGAACTAGTCTTCTGGGACGGCGGTCTTCTGAACAACAACCCCATCGACCAACTTTGGTACACACGCTTCGAGCTTGTCGAGCCCTCCGACCCTGCTCCTTCCATCTCTTGCGTTATTAGCTTGGGTACAGGCTACGTCAGTCCCGGCAAGGCTGCAAAGTCATGGATCAAGGTCGTCGGTGTCGCGTCAAAGGTCATGGACTTTGCCACGAACACTAATGCCAAGGGCAAGGACTTTTCAAGACATATGAAGCATTTGAATATGAGAGAGGAGCATAAGGATACCAAGTACATTCGGTTTAACCCTTATTTGAAGGAGGAGATTGGGCTGGACGAGTATGGGAGGATGGAAGATTTGAAGAAACTTGCGCAGAGCACTATGGATGATAAGACCGGGCAAAACCAGTATTGGATCGATCAGGCTGTCGATGCCATCTGCGCTTAAGGGAAGATTACTCGAATACGAATCACATAGCAAATGACCTCCTTATCATAAGTCCTATGCTTACGTATGACTCGTAATGGTGAAACAGTACGACGCGATAGCTGACATCAGACCAAGAATGTAAGCCTCAGCCCCATTGACGCGAACCGGCACGGCACGCCGGTTAGCTTTCGAACTAAAGTCCGTTTGGTCAAACGTAAGTCCCAAACGGCAACGATGAAAGGCTATTCCACTAAACTCCTTGCATAACTGCCGAGCTAAGGAATTTCAGCTCCGAACTAAGGCGTTCGTGGCGCTGACCCCGCGCGTTCTCATACGATGGGATTACCTGCTTGCAGCTTGTGATGGTTGAAAACGCGAATGTGAAAATGTGATTTGTTTGTCAGGTTCTACAAGGCTGAATGTGGCGTGTCAGATTGGGAGTCAGACGATAATGAGGATGGAGGATGGGAAGGGATAAGAGGGACAGGAGAAGGACTTTCTCGGGTTCCTACATTTCCCTGGATTCTCTGTTCCAGTAACATCTGTCTCAGAGAGCTCTGGGACTTCCCCCATTATTAAATCAGAAATTCCCCTTCTTACAATACTAGCATCGTCTGGGTATCCGCCAACATGTGGATCACAGACACCTGCAAGGCCATTGTCCTCTCCTTCGTAGCCGTCTTCCACTCCCCAACCCTCCCCTCTGACGGTCCACACCAAGATGTCCTATCCTTCACCCACTCCAAGCCCACCCCAAAATACCCTCACTTCCCAGCCCCCAATGGTCCTGACCAAGATGGTGTTGAGTTCCATTGCAAGTACCCCGAGCTCAAAGGCTGGGAGAACTGCACATCTGCAGATGACCGGTCTTGCTGGCTCAAAGGTCCGCATGGACAGGTCTTTAATATTAGCACTGATTACGAGAACTTCTTCCCTGAAGGTATCGTGAGAGAGGTAAGTGGTATGTCCCGTGGGTTGGTTACGTCTCTGACTGGTTTTAGTATACACTCAACGTAACGAACCAAGATATCAACGGCGACGGCGTAAACAACCCCTACGGAAAAGTCTTCAACAAACAATACCCAGGCCCCTGGATCCAAGCCTGCTGGGGCGACATCATCAAAGTAACAGTGCACAACCACCTCGCCTACAACGGCACAACCATCCACTGGCACGGGCTCCGCCAACTAGAATCCTTCGAAATGGACGGCGTGAACGGAGTAACGCAATGTCCCATTGCACCAGGTGACAGCTACACATATACTTTCCGTGCAGTACAGTATGGCACGTCGTGGTATCACAGCCATTACTCGCTGCAGTATGCGGATGGATTGGCTGGTCCGATTACCATTTATGGACCGTCGAGTGCGCCTTGGGATGAGGGGAGGGATCCGATTCTCATAACGGATTGGAGTCATCGGAGTGCTTTTCAGAGTTGGCAGAGGGAGCTTGTGCCTAACAGTCCGACTAGACCTATGATGAATGGCGTTCTTATTAATGGCGTTGGTGAGTTCAAAAATTCTAGTGTGTGGATCACTCAGAAACTGACGCTGTCGGAGGGAACTTTGCTGGTAGTTTCCCACGCGAGCGGTTTAATATGACAGTCACCAAGGTCAGCGACCTGAACGTATTACATGATCAATGCTTACACATTCCAGGGCAAAAAGTACATTCTTCGCGTCATCAACACCTCGGTAGACACAACCTGGATCTTCAGTATTGACAACCACAACTTCACCGTCATGTCCACAGACTTTGTCCCCATCCACCCCTACGAAGTGGATCACATCGTGCTCGGAATTGGTAAGCATATCAAGCCTTACCCTCTCCATCACCAACTAACCAAACTCAGGCCAGCGCTATCATATCGTTCTTGACGCCACTCCCACCAATACAACTGTCCTCCCGGCCTCACCAGACGGCAATTACTGGATCCGCACAGTCGGCGCAGATCGATGCAAGGGTTTCGAACCTGGCAATGAACCTGATGAGCGACAGGGTATTCTTCGATATAACGCTTCTAGTACTTTGGTTCCTACGACCTTCCGACCAGCTTATTCTACGGCATGTCGTGATGAGAACTATGACTTGCTGAAACCCATCTTTCCTTGGGCAGTTGAGCCTGTCAAGTTAGACTGTGAGTATCCCCAACCTTATAAGGAATATGTTATTCTGACTTGTATAGATAATAAATCCCAGTTTGACATCGGTCTGAAGACCTACAAAGATAGACCTTTGAAGAACGACGGGTTTCAGTGGTGGGCTTTCGGCGAGAATCCTCTCTGGCTGAATTTCTCGAATCCTACTATCCTCAATCTTGAGAACAAAACATGGGATCCCAATTATGCTGTCGATCTTGTCGTCCCGGATTCTAAGAAGGATAAATGGGTGTACATCGCTATCACTGCGCCTCCAGCACCTCTTGTTAATCGGCCCGATAGAGTGTTTGCACCCGTGGCTCATCCAGTAAGTTAACATTTTCTAGCTTTAACGTTGCGTCTAACGATGCCTAGCTCCACCTTCACGGCCACGACTTCGCCCTCCTAGCCCAAGGTACCAACTTCACGGACTTGGACACCGGCAAAGTTAAACTCAAATGGGACAAC
This sequence comes from Fusarium sp. MBC 181, assembly GCA_030772735.1. Taxonomy (NCBI): domain Eukaryota; kingdom Fungi; phylum Ascomycota; class Sordariomycetes; order Hypocreales; family Nectriaceae; genus Fusarium; species Fusarium sp. MBC 181. The sequence goes on along the minus strand of JAPHDB010000264.1, from coordinate 57,280 downwards.
CCACCGCGTCGCGACGTAGCACTCATCCCAGCAGGCGGGTATCTCGTCGTCGCATTCAAAGCAGATAATCCAGGATCATGGCTCTTCCACTGCCATATTGCCTGGCATGCATCAAGCGGTCTGGCGATTCAGATTCTTGAGCAGCAGGAGAGACTCAAGTGGATGATGAATGGCGATCGGATGAAGGAGGTTAAGAGGGTTTGTGAGAGGTGGAATGAGTGGTATGGGAATAGTACTAATCATTGGAGCGCTGAGATCTTTCAGGATGATTCTGGTATCTGATGGGTGGTGGGTGACAAAGCAGGAGAGGCTCTTTCTTGATTCTCGGACCCATCGACACTGTTCTCTTCTTTCTGAAGCTAGTACTTCTATTCAGACTAGGTATCTTTATTCATCCTTTTCTCCTCCTCCTGAGAGCCATATCAACGGAACCATGGCTTCTGCCGCTCTTGCAGCTAAGTCGCGTACTTCTGGCGACAATTCCTCATTCTTTGACTCCTCCTCAAACCGCCGCCTTGTAAATTCCTTCCTCGCCGTTTCCCACCTCGCCTGTTTCTTCCATTTCCTCCGTGATCTATTCCAAGGCAGTTCATCATCCCTCAACCGAATAAGTCTATCCACAACCTGTATATCCCTCTCATCTCTTGTATCAGCATACTTACAAAACACTTCCTTCCCAGCAACAATTGTCCACAGAGCCGCGCAAGTAACTTCATGGCTCAGCACTTCGACGATAGGCGGTTTTGGGAAGTGTCGAGGTCCTGCAGAGGGTGTTCGCTCTAACATGCCAACGCAGCATAGACCCTTGCTGTAGAGGTTGGCTGTGCCGTTAGCTGTCAGGCGAGCCATGAAGTAAAAGAGGTTTTCGTTGGCGCGTTGTTCAGGCCATAACCATCCTGCTCCACATCCACATGCATCGTTGGAGACTTCCGATGCCGTAATACCGAGGACAGCCAAGTCGGACCAGATTGTATCAGACTCCCAGATCCAACTCCTCTTCAGCGGAATTGTCATGGTTACTGGAGGTGGTGGGTTGGGATGATCTTTGAAGCCTTGGACCAGATCAACTAGCCTTCCGTGCTGCGCCTCATCTGTGAAAGGTACTTTCTTTGCCACATGAAGTATATAGTACCACAAATCCCAGAGTAACTGTTCAGTCGATTTCTTCGGATCCCATTCTTCTGTGGGTTCAGGGTACTCTTCTTCAGCACCCCATTCCTCAAGCGCCTTCTCAGGACTATGATACTGTCGCTGAATCCGCGCAACTCTCTCTTGCTCAAAATACTGTCGCCCAAAATCCGCAGTTGAGTACGCCTCGTCAATCGGTTTCGCAAATATGTCAACTGTCTCACCAACACTCAATTCTCCTCGCATGTACCCATCGAGCGTCGGTGCGTCCGCATAAAACCAATTTCGAATCTCGCTTAGTCGATCAATCTTGGTCGCGAAATCGAGGGTGTCGTCGTCGGCTACTTCTTTGGCGAGGTTGTGCTCCTTCAGTTCTCGCTCTTTAGCGATTTGTGCGTATTTTGCTTCATTTCGTTTTTTCTGTGAGGGTCTGTTCTTTGGCATTTTCCTTTAGTGTTGGCTGTTCTGGTGAGGCGAGAAGAAGTGAGATGGACATTGTCAGCATTAAGTATTGGACTTGTGGAGCGAAGGATTCGGCTCAGCCTCTCGCCGTCGAGTCATCACCGAGTGGGGCCTGAGGCTACAGGCAGGTGGGTGACAGCTATTTTGAGTTTCTTTTTTCCAAGTGCAGGTGCTGAAGTATACAGATAAAAACAACACAAGAGGTGAGTGACAGAAGAATAGTCTTCTAAGACTTGACTTAGATTACCATAATAAAGTAGCCTAAGTGTCAATCTAAGCTCGCGTAAAGTGATCACATTATTTCGTCTCTTATACTTTTAGAAGCCAATTCTTCCAATACGTAGATGGGTAAGCCGATCAAGATACAATGTGGAAAATGCAAGGGGGCAATTTGAAAACAAATAACGTGATGCAATCAGAATGCTTTTCTTATTGAGGAGTGGCGCTTCTACTCTAATGCTTGGACGAAAACTTTGTTTTTGCTCTAAATGCGTTGACAATCTAGGCTAAAACAAACGTTTAAAATCCTGAAATCGACACCCGTCGATCGCCCTTCTCGATACCTCGTCCCACCAAGCGTCCGGTTTCATCCCAAACGGACACTGATGCGAAGAACCGTTGACATAACTGAAACTCGGTTGGTGGATGCCTTGGGCGAAAGCTTTCAGGCCCAGCCAGCTTTTCCCAATCAGCTGGTTTCCTCGCTGTCTCGGAATCCTGTAAGCATGCTGACGAATGTGCTTCACCAAATTCCCAAGGAGCAGCGTCGCGCATCGCTGCGGGCAGCGATCGTTATGCGAGATCAGGGACTCATGAAGAGTGTACACGTAGTCGAGGATGGATACCATCAGATGCTGCCGCCGTGCCTCAACTCTCTCTATGATGTTGATTGGTAATGATAGATGCCCCGTCAAAGGAGCCCTGTAATTCTTTAAGGCCACTTCGACCAACTCATTGAATAATGCCTCCTTGTTGAAGACCCAGGCTATAAAGACCCACGCTGTGATAGCCTCCATAGACATTCCTGGAAATAAAGATGTAGGTTTCTCCATCTGGAACGGAACGAGCCATTGATCCACAAAGGCCTCGACTCTTTCTTGACATTTGTAGAAGTCGCATATCAACGCAAGATCGACAATGGTGTTGAAGTCAATGTGATTAGCGACAAATCTACGATGGCCGTGAATGATGTTGAGGAAGATGAAGAGCGCTTCGGCGCCCCATTCTGATGTTATGATTTCGTATCGGTCCTCGCTGTTTCTTTGGCTTTCTTTCCATCTTCCATTTAGCATATTGGCGAATACGGGAGAAGAGAGGATAAGATGGGTGGATGAGACATGGAAGCGGATGTCTATGGTTGCGCCGTCCTCGAAGGGGATGAGTGCCTGTAGATCGCGAATGCTCTGGACCTTTTTTGTAACGTTGCGCGATGAGATGGTTGATCTATCTGAGGTCTCCGTCGTCTCATCTTCTTCATTCGAGGGTTTGGTTGTGGGTGGTATGTAGTTCCGGCCGTTGGGATTTCTCAAGATCAGATCCGTATCACTGTTTGGGGTCAGTGTAGTGAATGGACTTCTCTCACTCATGTTGCTGGTACATACACGGCTGAATTCATTTGATCAAAGGTTCTTGTGTTTGACAAGTTATGCGCTGGGTTCGTATTTATACAAAGATAAATTTTGCGCTCAGAGTAAGGTTCCTGGATAGGCTTTCCACCATGGATTTATACTTTGTTTGAACGATCATGAGTATTACACGAGCTACCGGCTTTAGTCGTTCCTAACTTGCTTTTCCAGGGCGCAGGTGCCAAATTATATAGACAAAAACAACCTTTGGGCGTTCCACTACCTTCATTGCACGTTTCCAGGTGAGTAACAGTAGAATTGTCGTCTAAGGTTCAGGCAAGTCAAAATGAATAGCCTAAGTGGTAGCCTAAGCCAACATAAGATGACAAAGTTATTTCGGCTCTTATGCTCTGGGCGGCCAGGGCTTCTGACACCCTTACGACATGGTGCGTCCTGGGGAAATGTATAAAAGTGGAAGGTTCATTCAATGAATAAGAGTGGAAGGCTTATTCAGTGCCTCCTGGGTTGCACGATCGAAATTCTAATTATTCCTCAGCACTCGGGAAATCTAATACCACCGCGGACTAATGCATCTGGAAAAAGAACTGAGACATTTGAGCTATTAACAACATAGCTAGAATACTTGAACAAAACTCATCCTTCGATTGAACCAGCGCCTGCCTTTTCATTGATGAACCTTTAAAGTCGTTGGCGTTGTGTTGATCTGAACTCTACCCCTTCAAAGCCTAGACTTCCAAACACTCAAATGGGTAAAGTCGTCAGGGAAACCTTATCCTGGATGCCTATCACTTTCCTCCCATACATGGTGTGAATGTTGCGTGCGTTGTTAGTCCCACTGCCAGGTAGACACCTTCGGGCGATCGCTTTATTCCCAGTCCAGAACGTACTCGCTGATGTCACGCTTTTTACCAAGCTGTCTCCTCGGTTGTTTCGGTCGTTCCACCCACTGAGAGGTGGGCGCAGGAGGGTAGAAGCGTTCGTCATCAAAGAAAATCCAAGCGCTCTGCTGGGCAACTCTGAGTTGAGATTCATCGTGATGGCATACATCGATTTTGCGATAAATGCCCTGGGAGCTCTTCCTTCCATTAGCCGTTAGCAGGACTTCAAATGCCTTGGTCCAGTCTCTAGCCATGCCCGGATGTTGAGAATCCCAAACAAATTTGAGCTTTGCCTTGAGCGCTTTCCGACTATCTTTGCTGCTCGTGTCATAGCTGAGAAAGTCCAGCAGACGATCTAGTCCAAGTCTAGGGAAGCATGCCGCATAGTCACCTTGACGAGCCCCCTGCGACTTGTGCCACATTAGGTTAGGCGCGTATGCGTTCGGGTCAAAGGCCAGGGAGGCTTTTACTCGAAATCTAAGTGGACATCCCTCGTATCCTCTTCGGAGGAAGCTTTCTTCGGCGCACTGGGCAAAGATTGCTCCGTACAAAGATCTGTAATATCCGTCGACGCATCGAAGATACTCATACTGCACAAGGCTAAGCTTGCATTCGGATACCATCTCAGAAACAAACAGAGTTGGGAATCTCAATCTGACATTGCTGGTCTTGCAACATAGTTCATAGAGCAGGAACGATCGGAGGAGCCTTTTCCGTTCCGCTGCTGTGAGATAAGCGGAATCAAATCGCGTGGTGACAACCTGATTTTTGAACATTAGATGTCTCTCTGTTGTTCGACTCTTCGGCAAGCAGGAATATTCCCGAGGGGGGCAAGACGCTACGCCTTTGGTGATATAGTCCTCAATCAACACGAGAAGCTGGTTGTGTAGTTTATTGAGTCGATCCAAGAGGTAATCGTCGTCTTCTTCGAGAGGATTAGGCAATTGATACTGTGACCAGGAGCGTATGTGCTGAGCCATGGGCTCTGCATCACGGCCTATAAGCAGGTATAGATGGGCCTTGGGACACAGGATGATTGCCATTGCATCTTGTATCATTTCGTCATCGAATTCAGCGGCAAGTGCCGGTCGCAAGATCCGCCTCTTATTTGCGAGGTATTGTTGAAGCATGGCCGGGGAGGCCTCGATGAGGGGTAGGATTGAGGATTTACATTCTAGCGAATGGAAAATAGTAAGTCGGATCTCTGACGGGAGTGTCTCGAAGGGATCCGGGATATAGCGACCCATGTTGTGTTGTTGTTGTTTGTTGTGAAGAGGAGAGACTAAAGGAAAGCTGCGAGGGGTTAATGAGGGAAGAAATACTCCATGGCAGGCAATCAACGCCGGCAGATGGTCATCGTGAGTCACATTTGACTCTGAGGTTCTATGGCATAACAAGGTCTCGTTGGAAGACAGACGCCTTCCGGATACGAGAGTTTCGCCAAAGCAATAAAATTGAAGCTTCGTCACTCTGGATTGGATGTGCTGAGTGCATGTGCGAGAGCTGTGAAAATTTTAAAAGGTTAACGTAAAAACGTGCTTAATGAGTTATTGGATAACCTCTTTGCAGACTGCCGACAATCGTTGTCAAAGCTGCATGTGAAGAAGGCGGATCCTCTTGAAGGGGTTCGCGTGGTCGACGGCACATTAGAGCCCACAAACTATTCAACTGATAATAGTCGATTGCAGAAATGAAAGGTCTTGGCTACACATTGCGGGCATTTTCAGATTTGTCATCGTCAAACCCTAAATAGAAGATACTCAACACAGAGCGACAAATAAGAAAGCAAAGAAGCACAGCTTTCAATGCTAGGAAGATGTTAATAAAGTGGGAGAAGGCACTGATTGTCCTAACAAGTAAAGACATCTCATAGTATCCAACATAGGTTATTCGGCAGACAGAAGGGTTGCATTCCCGTTCACCATAAAATCCGCTACTTGCATTATCTCACAACCGACAGTATTTCTGACCATTTTTACCTCGTCCTTGAACCTTTGTACCTCTTCATTACTCGCATTCTTCACTGTTTAGGACTTGCCATTTAGACTTTCTGCGAGACAGAACCTTCAGGGTGTATAAAAGAAAAGCAATACACTAGTTCAGTACCTAGAACTCCAACCATCAAAGGCACCTACTTTCTGCTCAATACATCAACTATGGTCTCTCAACCGCCCGCAGGAAACGGCTTTTTCCCTGGGGCAACAGCCTTTAAACTTTTCTCCCTCTTCTTCTTGAATCTTTTCTACTACATCTTCTACGAGAAAGTCGAAATCCTCATCCCCCGTCTTCTCGTTTCCAATATTGCCAGTGCGGCCTTTCTGATCGTGAGCCGCTACTCCGGACTCTGAACCAGCGGCACCGGTGTGGCTGCTCGATTCATGCGTGAGGAGGTGGGATAGCCTGGTAGCTTGGGCTGTCTGTTTTGGACAGGGCGCTAGTGTACTTTCTCTCGTGCATGTTCGCAAACTGGGTCACTGACGGCGACAAATAGATTCGCAAATCTGTCATCGGTGTCTGATCTTGGTCTTGGCAGGCTTGTGACTTGGATTGCCCGTGTTCTCTTTACGGTCGGCATAAGACTTTCTCAACAGCTTCACACTTTGAACAGAACATCTAAGATCCCCTGCTTACAGGGAGCCTCATTTTACTACATGGGTAAACCTGCAAGGTATCAACTGACCCTGAAGATGAGACTGAGGGGGAAGTGCAAAAGAGTGTGCCAGGCTAGGCAATTTAATCAGAGATAGCTCTAAATAAAAACGATGTTTGAAAAGTTCAAAAGCATCCTCAGACGAAGGTGAAGTCCTTAATACAAACCACCAGAGTGTAGATCGCATATAGAGAGGAGGGTATGGGATGAACAAGCATGGCATATCGCGAGTAAATACCTTAACACACACTTAAAAGCGACGTCATAGTTTACGAAACAGTTACAACTGTCTGTTGGTTGTTAGTCCGCACGGGACTTGGAGTGCCCACCACGGTAAAGTCGGCAGACCGGAAGATTTGCACTGCCGTTCCACAATAACATCCGCTGTTCGCCTCACCTCACAACCAACAACACTTTCCACTCATTTGTACCGCATCAAAAAATTCAGCCTGGGATTCTTCGACACGTATAAGATCAGGAACCAAAGACGATTATTCTCTGTCTCTTCATTCCAGCCATGGCCTCTCAACAGCCCTCTCGCAACAACAGCTTCCTCTCTACGACAACGACATTCGTACCCTTCGCCGTCTTGATTTTAAACCTTTTCCATTACGTCTATTACGACGAAGCTCTAATCCCTCGTCTTCTTATCACCAATATGCTCAACGCCGTTTGGCTGTTATGGAGCCGCCATGCCGGCCTCTGAGCTTGAACCGTATGCGAAATGCAGTGCTTGAAATTTACGTATGGAGAAATTTGTGATGGATGTATTCTGATTGGCCCTACGGATGATTTCGACTCCAGCTTTTACTGCGGTCGGAAACTTTACTTTGACCATTGTACCTCTGGTGGAAAGTATGACTGGGATGGTTAGATGGTTGAACGGCGGGACTTGGGCTCGGACGACTTTAAGTGGACAGTCCAACATGTCTCTAATTTAGTGAAAAGAGTTTCTATCATTATAGCATATGGTTCCAATGTCTATCCCGAATCCAACTGGTATCTAAGCCCTCCCACTTTAATACACCAAGTAGTACAAAAGAAAGTTAACCTCGACCCATTCGCTGCCTAATCATCGGTCGCTCTACCCGATGCTCATCTGAACGAGCAGTTCGTCATTCCAATATTCATCTTCCCCGCACGTTCTCATTGCTGGTATTGTGCTTGGGCCTGCGCAAGTTCTTCTTCGTGTCTGTAAAGGATTACTGGATAAATAGTGCTTAAGCGAGTAGGGTGAATAAATCCTTACCGTCTAAAATGTCGCTCTAATAAGTCCCTGCGAAAAAAACGTCTTTCGCAAACTTGACATTGGTACTGTGGTTCCTCGTGTGAAGTTTGATGTCGCCTATCGTTCTGTCAAAAAGGCTATCGCAATCTTGCTGTATGGTGCTTACCTTAAATGTTCAGCTCTAGTATACACCTTCTGGCATTCCGAACAAACATGAACCGGTTTTCCTTTCTTTGCCTTGGAAACCTTTCCATTCGGCGTCATAGGAGTATCGCTTTGGCTGCCCGTAGAAGTCATTTCGCTCGTGAATAGTAAAAGCACGGATAAAAAACAGATAACGCCAGAGTGATCAGACAAGACAAATATGTATCATATATAGAGACAAAGGATCAATAACATGATATATAAACAATCCTTCAACTCCTACGTTATCTCGCTTCGTAATTCCTCTTTGGTTGAGCCACCCGCTTATGAGGCTTTGCTAACAGGCGTGACGAATCCATCCGTTAATCACAAAAATAGAAACTCGCCAATGAAGGCGCGGCCAATGCGGTCGGTCCCGTTTACGAATTCTCAGCCCCGACTTGCCCGAAAAATGACAGCGCAGGGATTAACGGGTTTTGGTGGGGGCTTGGGCTGACCTGACGTGGGTGCTTGGTTGAGTCAACTGGCGTTTTACCGCATGTGGAAAATTAGGAGAGTCCGCGGGGGCCGCGGGGGTCGGGGCTTGTCATCGCCGATGGGCTTTACTGAGATGGGAAATATTTTCGAAGGCTGGCTGCCTACTGCCGTGAATAGTATGAGGTGAGATAAACATCAGCTGAATACATATCGCTGCGATTGTATTGAGATTGGGATAGTTGCGATGACCTCATCATAGACAATTACCGTGATGTGGATGACCGTGAACACCGAAGTTCTCCAGGTCTGACTCACAGCTAAATTGCCAAGCACTCTCCAGTCTACTGATTGCTGACTTTTTCAACTTCATCGTATCTCTCGCGTTTAATCGATATCCTTCGTAAAGTTTGCAGCAGACAAGCGGCAAAGCACTCTTGGTTAATCTCGATCTAGTATACAGGGTAGTCACAGATACTAGGTAGCTGGACGTATTGGGTATCAGACGTCGACCACTTGTTCAACTGGTAATCAAGTATCCTATTTGTCATGAAAGACTGTGAATAGGCATTTATTAAAACCATGGTTCTTATTCATTATAAGTATCGTTGCGCAATGTTACGACTTGGCGATGGTAATGCAGCAGTTTTCGCTTGTCAGCGTGATTGGTCGAAACGGGGATTGCTACACACATTTCGCTGTGCGCGGGATTCGCATTCGCATAACTGCGCACATGAAGCCTGCAGAATCCATTCGTCAGCAATGCTTTTTTCCTTTCATGGTGTTGAGCTACATAATGCCAACCTCGAGTCAGCCTTACCGGATACCCCAAGACTCAGTAGGAGCGGAAATGTGGGTCTACCATTAATGACAGCACTAAATTTAGACTTTCTCCCTGAAAATCGTGGACTCAGCCTTGTAGGAGCCAGGAATTTGGATCTTTGGTAGGAACAAACTTTGCCAATCGGGTAAATGTTCACGCTGTTAAGATCTGCGATAGGTAACCGTGGTATCTTTCAGCCTTTTAGTGTTTTGGTTTTTATTGGTACGATCGCATGCCTTGCCATACTCATCCACTGCCCAAACCTTGGATTGCGGCACAGGTTTTAAGTTGAGTCACAGCCCAGGACTCCTTCACTACAATCCTAACGGTGTACCTGCAGGATTCTAAGCAATCCATCACATCGATATATTTATTGGTGGATGTACGGTTCAAAGGAATCCATTGCATACTACGACGTAGTTGTGAGGATTCGCTCGGAGCGGCCCCTCATACAAGGCGGGCGCTCGGTAAGCTTCCTGAACTATGTCTAAGCGAAAGTTAATATTTTCCAAGGATGATATCATGTCATGATGAGGCCAGAGTTTACAAGTTCTATACAAGGTCTTGGCTCAAACCAACGGTTCGGGTGTCGCGAGCGAAAGTCTCAGTATTTTCAACAAAAGCTTACAGTTACACAATAGTAACTATACTATCTTCTACACCTTGGATCAAACCAACTTCCTTGCCTGAATCTAATTTAAACCAGCCTACTCTTTCGAACGTCGAGGTTGACGTACATTTCTGCCACAAGATCAACCCATGTACAGCGCCGTACGGTTGTCCGTAGGGAAATTCCCCAATGAACAGGCAGAATAGATTATCTCTTTGTAACTCATGAGAGTCATAATGGGGTAGAATACCTATATCCTTTTCCAGCTTCAATAGAGGTCCAGCCATCCTCAGATAACCACCCGAAACAGCCCCCAGGGGATCTTTTCCAGCTGGGATACACGTCGCTTCGATGACCTTGACATAAATCCTTTTGAACGGGATACCAAGATTCAGAAACGTAGAGAGAGCGTCGTATGGATACTTAATTTGGTCAATGGAAGTCCAAGACCATGATGGACCTCGATAAGGAACAGCACGAGAACATCGGTCTGGTCTGCCTGAACTCCACAAAAGACCCATCGGCAAGTCCTCACGCCATAGACCTGCGAGATACACTCCAGCGCCACTGTCCTGGAAACGTTGCGCTATTCCCGATAAACAAGGTAACCGGTCTTCAGGCTGTGTAAGGCGCCGATGCGCGACATGGTCTATCAATGAATACCATTTCCTAAACCTTCTGGGAAATGAACGTGAAGTTTCCATTAGCATTCGCAGGTTAAGCACCGATGACGAGATATGCATTTTGGTAGATGGCTGCCATATTTCCTGACTCAACTTCCCAGTCGGCTTGACTGTCTTGTATGATACATAAAGCATCAATCCATAGGCACCTCAAGCCGAGTCCTCTTGTGACCGTTATTGCGTCCCTGAATGATAGAGGTAGGTCACAGTAGCGCAAGCCTTTCTTCTGGGCTGAATAGTTCTCCTTGGTAGTCCGGATGTTGATCCCGCCACCCCAGCAATGGCTGAGCGCGGTGTAGCGTCCCTGCTGACCAGAAGCTACGTCAATGAGCCGTATCAAGTCCCCACCAATATCCAGCACGCGACTAGGCATCGCTATATCGGTACCTCCAGGGCAATTAGGGTGGTTTTCTTCGCATTGTTTGAGCCATCCGGTAACCACGGACAAATGATTGCTTGCTCGATGGCCGACGTTTCGACCCATGCCTATGAAAGAGACGGAGGGCTTTAACTTGCTTAGGCATGTCGTGTAGAGAAAGATGCTGTAGTCGCTGCCTAAGCGCCTCCAATATCCACCTGCCCGGCTTCTCGTGTATACAAGAATAACCGGCCCAAAAATTCGAAAGAACAGTGTAACATCGGACCTTTCATGCGGTATGAGTGGATGAATTGCGAGATAGCGTAGATGACATACAGCGCAACCCGACTTGGAACTCTCAACTAGATCTTGTAGTGGAACCGTTAGGATCGCCATGTTCCTTTTCTGGCATACCTCGCATGGCGGGATGGGTTCCGGAATGTGGATGGATGGCAGGTTTTGCATGACTGGTTGAATGATGCGTGATAGCTGACCTTTGCTTTGGGTTAGTTGGCGCTCTTGATTATTGCGATCTCGATTTGCGAGGTGTCTGACAATTGTACTGTTGATAGGAAAGTGGCGGAGTTCTAGGCAGAAATGCATTTCTCTATTCGGATAAACATTGATACAAGGACAACTATAGGCCAACCAATGCTGACACTCTGGTGCTTGTAATCGCAACCACCCATAGTGACAGCCTTCAATAAATCGACTGTTGAATTAACTTGAAGTAGTTTTGACTTTTATATTTCATCAGAAAACTCCACCATAGATAGACATATGGTTGAGCTAGGGACTACTGTAGTGATGTGAATGTATCAAACTTACTATTCCACCGCACATCGGCTGGCGATAGGTACTTATAGCGTCCTGGGTATAAAGACAACGCTCAATCAAACGGTGCAAGCGTCTAAAGTGCTTTATCGTACAACGTTGTTAACGTCCACGGACGATCAAGCGATGGAACATCAGCTTGATACTTTGCGTATTGTGGTCGCTTATTATCAGCCACTTTCACAGTTTAATTGTGAAACAAGCTGCGTGTAAAGACTAGATATGCCGTTTGTACCAGTGTCGCATGCCTCAGTCGACATGACAGAGTTTATTGGCACGGTAAATCAACCGACTCAATACTAAAATTCACTCAGAGGTGAGATTTTGAGAGGAAGCTTCTGGTCGTTGCGATAGTAAAGTCATCTTCAAACAAAGGTCAAACCGTTGGCTTACCAAGCCGCCCTCGGTCAAGAAACATCGGCACCTCCGGCTCTACGGTTGAGCCGAGGTAACTTGACCGCCCCGGGACACGGAGCAGTTATGGGCAAACCCCCGAGTAAAGTGGGTAGACTATCGCCCCCGAAGTGGGGATAGCTTCAACAAAACGGCCTGTCACTTGCTCCGTGCAGTGGAGACACCGCGTAATTTCTGTCATGCGAATACGTTCGGCAATGCGATCGTGTCTTAGTAATCTATTTAAAGGGTCTTTGATCTACATGACGTACCTTGTCGTTGTTAAATACAGCTCGTAGTCCCTCGAACTTTTGTCTCATCCTACTACACACATCAACTCTTTCACAACTTAACAAAATGGCTACCATCATCATCCAATACCCCAGCGGTCACGACTTCGATGTCGACTACTACCTTAAGACTCACATGCCCCTGGCTGAGAAGTAAGACTCCAGAACTTCACCTTCAATTGAGATACTAACACGACTGACAGGACATGGAGCTCCAAGGGTCTGAAGAGCGCTGAGGTTATCCAGCTGGGAGGAGACAGTCCCTACCAAATCTACAGCATCCTTCGATGGGAGAGCATGGCTGCTTTCCAAGCTGCTGCTGGCTCTGAGGAGTCCAAGGCTGTTCACGATGATGTCAAGAACTTCACTACTGCCAAGGCCGAGGTTCGCGTTGGCGCGACTGTTGGTGAGGCGAAGCTATAAATTATCTATAATGGAAATATTTAATACGAATCAATTCGACATTTGGAGATATATGCCTCTTGTTTTGTCAAACACGGATTACCGATCGAGCCAATTCCCATTTTAGGCTGTAATACTACGATTCTTTCCAACCAATGGGCGTCTTATACAGACACCATAAGGCTTTCCCCAATTGGCAATCAGGCAGCAAGGCATTCTGGGTAATCGAGTCAGCATAACCACAAATTCTTACATCTGTCGCGCTGGACTTATGTCTTCCGTTCATCTGTGATACAGTAATACTGCGTCTGTCTCGTCAAGAGTCATCATTCCCGTGCAACCAAAATGGCGTACGGACGTCCTTTGTATGGCCTCGAGACGCGCCTCGCTCTGATCCATGAAGGCAAATGGCAGGATCCTATCTCTTGCAGCTTCGAATATGAGTCCTTCGAAGGCGAAAGCAATGGCAGCCGCTCTTATTCGGCGCTTTCATACGTTTGGGGGAACTCCAAAGCCAAAGAGACCATTCGGATCGATAGGCATGACCATAAGATCAGCGTAAACCTGGCATGTGCGATTCGACATCTGAGAGATGAGAGTCAACTCGTGCTAATTTGGATCGATGCTATAGTAAGCTTCTCCCAAATCCTGTTCTAGATGATGAATATTAATTGCTTTTTGTAGTGCATTAATCAGGACAATGTTGCTGAGAGAAGTTCTCAAGTCGCAATGATGCGGGATATCTATGCTCGCGCACAACGTGTGATCGTGTTTCTGGGCGATGGTTCCTACTTTCGAGTCCCCCAAGACTATGCAAAATCTCCACCGCCTGCCCCCGTCACGTTCTCCAGCCCTGCCCAGGATGCTCCCCTGATTCAACATTTTCACCATTCTTGGGAGAAGTTGTGTAGGCGTCCTGAATGGTACTCGTTTTGCACAATGTGTGTTCTTCGGCTTCTTGAAGACGTTGATGGCTACAGAGATACAATAAACTGCATTGCAAGCGGGAAGACCTCTTCCAAGTTGAGGCTTTTTGAGCTTGTTCGGCAGTTCATAAACAGCCAATGGTGGCAGCGCGTTTGGGTGGTTCAAGAGGCCACTGTGTCATCCGAAGTTGTGATTCAGTATGGGAATGTCAAGATCCCATGGACGATGCTTGTCACCGCAGCAGGGGTCTGTGAGAAGCTAGGATGGGGTCGACATGATGTGGGATCTGAATACTTCCTGGGTATCGAAAGAGAGTACGCCAAGGTGCTGCCACCATTCGCAAGACAGGTCTTTGAGATTGAGAGGTCGCGGAGGGAGTGGAAAAACAAACAAGGAACGGGATTATTGTCCTTACTGCAGGAATTTTCCGGTCGCAAGGCCACCGACGATCGAGATAAGGTCTTTGCGCTACTTGGTCTCGCGAGCGATATTAACACTATCAAGCCGAACTATTCCCTAAGCACAGTTCAGGTCTACAGACGCACCGTCATTGATCTCATCAAGCACAGTTGTTCCCTGATAGCACTTTCTGGTGACATGAAGCGGAAGAATAGCGGTGGTATCCCAACATGGATTCCTGATTGGAGTGTTGCAATCGAAGAGCCAGATCGTCGCCGCATGCAGGTTGAAGGAACACGCAAGATCTCTCCACAATGGAGGATTCAACTCGTCGAAAGCGAGGAAGAATACTGGGAACGAGTGGCGACGAATGCAAGCAGACTGCACGAAGAAATTGAAGCAGGAAAAAGAAGACCGCTACCCAAGGAAATCATGGACAGCCTGATTTCCTATGAAACAATACTCAGGACAAAAGAGTTAATGCTTGAGGAGGCTCCAGACTCTTCACAGGAAGAGGCGATCGAGTTGTGCAAAGTGATGTACACGGAGTTCAAAGAAAACGGTCCAAAGTTTTGGTTGTCGACACCAATACGGAGATTCATCAAAGCACACCTTGCTTTGCCACTTACCCCATCATCTGGGGAGTATTACAGGATGGAAATCATCAAGCGCTGCGCTAAAATACACTGCTCAAAGATATTTGACCTGTGGTTTCAGTGGTTACATCAGGTCGAAATAGAGCGATATAACACCAGGCATTTGCGTTCACTCCTACCTTACGAGGAGCAAGAGCGTATCGTTTCGGATAGCTTCTGGTATATCCCTGATGATTGGACTTGGGACAAATACATACGCATGGAATTCCCGACATTCATGATGCTTTTTACGAATAGACTATTCGCCAGAGGTCAGCTGACTGAGTCGGAGAGAAAGAGTTTATCATTACTCAGATCAGAAGCGACATATTTTCTTGATAGGGAACGGGTCTTGATAGATTCTATGACCTTCAACGAACCTCAGACAGAGTCAGTTAGTATCGAATCACGGGAGTCACTTTCTGATCTGATACATTTGTCCTCGGAAGTTCTGAACCTACGGACTCGACCCCAAATTCTCGATGCGGTACAGAGAGCCAAAGACGCCTGTAAAGCCCTCATCAACTCACCTCACAACAACGTAATCGACCCCGAGTATGACTATACTACTCTATTCTCGACTGCATTTGTTTTCCTTGGGTCGACGTCATGGATGCGTTGTCTGAGGGATACCGGGCCTCATAAATTCGACTTCGACGATCAGCTGTTCTTGGAATCGAGAAGGCAGAGGCAACGTGTGGTACTTGGTGAAAGCAAAAACATCTTGCACATGAGTACGAAGCACATTACGACTGTGGGTGATTGTAGTGAGAGGTTAATTACATGGGTCGATTCGGCCTCGCGTATATTCACCATCAGTCAGTGGGCAGTGTTGGCACTTAAAAGCAAGACTCGAGATTTCGCTTTGCGATTCGCTACAACTCTCGTAGATGGACTGTATGAGGAATCACCAGGGAAGTTTCGACAACTCCGTCGACCCGAAGAAGATGGGTTGCTGTGGAGCTGGTTTGAGTCCTCTGTTCTACCCCGTCTCTGCGCTGTGAATACCGCTGTCAACAATCAGCAATTTACGTGGCTTATGGACGGGAGGGCCGAGGACCATGTTGAGTTGGAGGTCAAGAAGTCTTTCGATACGGAGATGAGGCTCGCCACTGAAGGGAGGGTGTTCTTCACTACAAAGGATCACGGAATGGGCCTTGGACCAGGATCCATGTTACCACATGATCAGGTTAATGTTTTACCAGGTGGGAACCGGCCATTTGTATTGCGGCTGCGTGCGTGGAACAGAGGCAGCCCAACGGTTGAGTGTGAAGTTATAGGAGATTGCTTCTTTATGAGGGACGGAGTTGAAAGTAATGAGGGTGAGCAGGATTCACTACAGGGATGTCTTCCTGTGGAAATCCTAGGTAGTCTTCTTTCCAAAAACGTTGCAACCAAGGATATTACCTTAGTTTAATGGAGTACGGTTACATCAGCAACATAGACTACACTAAACGTCGGGATAGCTAGATATCATTGCCTGGTAACAGTTTACTGTCATGAATTTAGAAGGGCAGGATATTGTTCTGAATGCCGTAGCCCGAGGTTCCCAGCGGCAGCAGGTGCTCGTCTGACCACAATCTGCAGAGCCCAAATGACTACACGCCGTAGGGATTGCCCTACAGACATAAAACACTCATAACCCTCTGGCAAGTCCCGGCAGGCTATTTACGATCACGACGTTGTAGTTGCCTCCGGTCGAACGGGAACTTAGACAAAGCCGAAACTTTGTATAAGTGACGCAGGGACAAAGCAATACTCCGATGCAATATAGTTTGTCACGGAGTACGGCAGCAAGTTCCGTTAAATGTCACTCTAATCCTCTTAAACGACCGGCTTGTAATTTCTGCAAATGTTACCATAGTACTGCTAAGGCTTCCAGAATCCAACGGTCCTCTTGTTGGCTGAACCTCGTGGCTGAGGGAATTTCTACCACTTGCCACTCTGTAGACGGAGCATTATTTTTCCTTCATCATATCCCGAGACTCGGTCCCAACCCCAGGGTCAAATCACACCGGGCTTTTCATTACCATAAGTGTTTGTAGCAGCTGTGGCAAGAAGTACTCCAAACTCACAGAACCATACAGGCACAGCATAACAGCATGGATACCCAGCCACGACAGGTCACCTGAAACCGTCTCACTGTAGGAGTCTCTTACTTCTTATTCCCCGTATCCTATCCAATAGCCAAATTTTAGAAACTGACGATTTGTGCGGGATCCAGCGCCTGGGCGGAAACCCGCGATGGAATCATCGGCGACCTCCACAGCCGGAGTGGAGAGCGCAATCTCAACCCCCTGCGATCTGAGACGCGCTCTTGATGGCGCGATGGAACACAGGTCAAATCCTTCAACCCTTCAATCTAGCACCCCGACTGGCCATGCTGCGTAGGCCAAGCTCAAGATCGCCTCACCGCTTCGCCAATTGGGAAATGAGGCTCTTTCGAATTGTTTTGTGCGCCCAATAGGGTTAGCAAGGCCTATTGCCGCCTTCGTGACAGTCTCTCGGGTCAGAGTAGTCCGAGGGTGATCTACACGAGTTGCCATTTAGCCAAGGTTGCATCCAGGAACGAGTGCCAAGACCGACGATGACATCTCCTTGAATATGACTTGTTGTTCAAGTTTCTCTGTATATCCTTGACTAGCTGAACCCAGCAATCACGTTGAGCTTCACCGGCCCACATGGCCCGGCCAGAGACGCAGCCGTTCGAGAACTCGTCCAATCAAGCTGGAATGTAACGTCAAGAGATCGGAGCCCGTTGAAGTATGTCAGGCATCTGCACTCGCCGTAGAAGGGCTGGGGGAGAGAGAGCCCGGTGTGTTGGTGATGTCTTCATATCAGCCTAACTATCACAGTACGCCCAGTAAGCGAAGCAAAGATGTCAAAGACTCTAGTGACTCAGTTGTACAAACTATTAGCTAAAAGTAAACAATAATTCCTTAGTTCTTACAGAAGGATCTGTGTACAGGGAAGATCCCCGATTTTACCGACCTCAACATCTCACTGTGAGATCAAGCAAGCAAAGTACTGTACACCAAGCTTTGGCCCCATGTATAGCTGACCCGCTCCAGGCGCAATTGCCCCCAACCTGCAAATACCCTTATCGCCTATCCAGCAAATCCTCCGGTGATAGGTTGAGCCTCATGGCCTCGATGTGGTTACAGTATCCGCTATCTGCTCACCGGCCGGATTTCTCAGTTCCCGAACACTCGCACATCGATTGCTTGCAGATTACATCGAATTTGAGGCCTACGACGCTGGGTATGAACAGCTGGATATGGCAATGTAGGATTTGCATTGTTGAGAGAGTCCTATGTCTCGGAATATCGGTGCGAAATCCTGCAACTCCAGCTGGGGAAGCTGTTGATGACCGGCCGGGGTATTGCCACAGTTCTTCACTGTCAGATAAGCATATAAACTCGAGGAGACGGAAGTCTTGAGGTTTAGCATCTTCAATCTTCTGTCACTCAACTACTTCTATCCACACATTCCAGGCTGTGTCCCTTTACTCTATTACACCATGGACGTAGCGAGACATCCTGCGGCAAGCCGTCAGCCTACATCCACTCACAAGCCAGTCAGCAAATGGATCCCATCACAACGACCAGGCATCCAACAATGGTTGGCCTGCAAGCTCTGCGAAGCCAGAGAGCGTACCGATCTATCTCTTGATTCAAGCTTAGTTGCCTTCAAGCAAGTAGTCAACAGCGACCCATCCTGGGAAGCTCTCTCCAACGACATGTTCACTCAATGGTCCAAGAACTACGATACAAGTGCAGAAGCTGCCCTCGAGAGCTTCGAGGACTTTTTGGAAGTGTTAAATATCATCATCCAATCACCGTCATCATTCTTCGACCGACATGGACCGCCAGCGGCTATGTGGATGGTTGGCTTTCCCATCAATGCTGTGCTAGACTGGCCAATGGGTACTCTAGCAGGCTATGAGTTCTGGCTTATACCCGCCATCAATGCCTCGTTCAGAACGTACTCAACACGTGGACTTGCTTTTTAAGATCATCGGCTTCCCAGGCTGGTCTGAAGAACTGGCTGTATCAAGATACACTCGGGATGATTGCACAGGTAGCGAATGGTGGTCATACAGGTTCGCCCTTTCACCAAATCTTTGTTTGTGATCCAACGGCACCATATTATGGCTTTGGTACATGGGATGGCTTCTTTAGGAAGCCTGGTAATGGTTTGCATCCCGGCTTATGAGGACCCGGTCTTGTTTATTCAGAGCTTTTCGAAATGCAAGTTCTGGAGTTTTACATGATGGCAACACAACGATAAATGCTCTGATCTTGTAAATAATGGAGCCAGAAAGTGACAACAGTGCTTATCGCCATGTGGGTGGAGCAAGACAGCATGCATGTAATGTTTGAGACATCCGGATTAAGTAATTATCGGTACGTCAGCATTAAACTATTCTCCATCTGGTAGATTTAAAGAAACGCCATAACCTTCTGGGTTACTTTTCTCTCATAGGATTTCCAATCGATAGGCCGTTCCACATCCTTAAAGAGCAACTATTTGAGCGAGTCCAACGAAGGACGGCTGCACCTTTGGGTGGGGCCTTCTATCATAGAACAAGTTTCAACCTAGAGTACAGAAATTGCTACCACTTGGTTTGCTAGGGTAACAATTAAGATCCATACGATCTCGGGCTCTGTTTACACAAATCGACATTTCTTTCAATGTTAAAAAACTTACACGATCAGATAAGGGTTTTGAGGTTATTTAGCCGGACCTTTATTAGCATTTAGGTTCGAAATCTGCGATCATTCTTGTGCTATTTTCATCTGTATACCTCGGGACTTACGCCTCAGAGAAACTCAAAAAGAAAAAAGGTTATTTAGACTTTCCACAAGGGCATCATGACTCCTTTGCCCACACATGACCTTTTTTCTTTTTTTTTTTTGCCCTGCCCTATCCATAAGGTTTGGGAATATCACAAATGCCCTTCTTCCCTTGCTTCGATCCGGCCTTTTTGTTCCTCTTCCTTCCACCCACATCAACAAGACCACAACCAAGCCTCCTCAACAAGGTCAGTAAGTGCCCCGGGATAGCTAAAAGCAGAGACCTGACAAACACACAGCATCTTTCATCCTTCGTGGTATAGAACAATCAATTACCCCTCTACCGAAATCTTCACCCTCAACATGCGTTTTGACATCCTCGCGGTCCTTGCAGCGCTCGCCATGAATGCATCTGCTGATCGTATGGAGGTGTTTACCAAATGCGCCTCCTGCGGCATGTGTGAGAGTAGCACCGCTCTCTTTTACACCGACTACGGTACCTACAAGGTCAATGCCCAAGAAGGTTGCAGACGTACCAAGGTGCCAGGCATGGTCAAGTTCTGCGTGGATTGGGGCAAGAGACGTGCCCATTTTAAGATTTCTGGACAGTCGAAGCGCTGCCTGACCCAGGATTCAGAGAATACGCATGCATGCCCTCAAGTCCAATGCTTCAGAACCACGTGGAGAGAGATTCCCTGCCACTGGCGCTAGGCATCGAAGAGACCTGGAATCTTGCTGAGGGATTGAGGAACGGTTCATGTAAATAACTGCAGCTGCAGCAACATTCATTCAAAACCAAAACCAGTTTGTACTCCTCCCTGCCGACTCTATAAGGCCCTGTTTGTACCAATGATCATAAATGACGCGTCTTGTTCTTGGCCCTACAGCTCAACAAGAATCATATCATGGCGAATGGACTAGCGAGTGTTACCCTTGTCGGTCCGACGGTCCGAGGTGGACCACTGGTCAATTTGTATTGGATCGGAATCTTTCCCCGCACAAACGGCCCTTGTTCATCAATCGTCCTGGAATGCCCACAGACACAAGTTGCAGGGATAGCGAGTGCTTCGAGTGTTCGAGAAATGCTTAGTCCTTGTCCAGAAGGATTTAAACTACCGAACCTACAGGAACACCATTCTCTTGGGAATCGATGTCACTCATATATCAGATAGACACAAACAGGTCCTTACGCTGTAAGATGATTTATGACGATATGCACAATCCTTGTGATCTGTGACAAGTCAATTGCATGTTGGTTCGACAAACATCATGTGATGTTTACTTGTTGGTCGAAACCCATGCAACACCTCAGTTGAGATGAGAGACAACAATGCGGCTCCTCACAAACATAATTGGCCCTTGAAAGTGCCGCTGCGGTATTTAAGCTTGATGGCCCTAATCGACCGTTCCGTGGCTTCTTCAATGCTACATCATCTAAAAGCAAAAACCACTAGGCGACAAAATGACAACCCAAGGCGAAGACTTTATTGTGGCGCCTGATGAGAATGTTGTGTCCTTTATCTCTGGCTTGTAGATATCCGCTGATAAAGTCGCAGCTCCAAGATGATCGAGACTCATCAATTGGTGATGATTCATCCGTTGCGATTTCCTCGACAGCAAGTCTGAGCAGCTCGATCCTTGACTTTCGTCAGGAGAATGGACGGACATACCATGGGTACAAGGAAGGAAGTGAGTTACACTTTGGCTCATGCTATGCCTTGTTACTGATCCATCATTTAAGAATATTTCCTTCCCAATGACGAGCGTGAAAATGACAGACTGGGTAAGTTGGATCCAAGTTCATGAGATATTGGCTGGTACTAAAAGTTTCCCAGACCTACAGCATAATCTGTTCCTTCTCACCTTTGATAACAAACTTGGTCTTTGCCCACCAAATCTCCCCGAGACCAAGGTCAAGCGTGTCCTGGATGTCGGCACTGGTACAGGAATATGGGCCATTGACTTCGGTGATGAGCATCCCGAAGCTGAGGTATAATCAATGACCCAGCGTGGTTTGATAGCCAAGGGAAAATCTAAGCTAATGATACCAGGTTATTGGCGTCGATCTTTCTCCAATCCAACCAAGCTTGTCAGTTCAACGAAGCAGTTACTGATCGTTACCATGCTGATGACCTTTTAGTGTTCCGCCCAACGTTCGGTTCATTATAGACGACATCCACGAGGACTGGGATTTTACCGAACCCTTCGATTACGTCCACAGCAGGATGATGAACTTTAGTATTCCGGATTGGCCCGTCTATCTAAAGAAGATCTACGAGTATGCTCAGATAGCGCTCTTTTACTACCCCAAACTGATCATCCTAGTAATCTGACGCCCGGAGGTTGGGTTGAGATCCAAGAAATTGATGTAATGGCCCGATCCGACGACGGTACCCTCAAACCAGACAGCGCCATCACGAAGTGGTGCAAGCTTCTCGACGAAGCATCCGTTAAGCTCAAACAGCCTTATCAGAGCCTCCATCTCTTCAAAGATATTCTGTCAGAGGCGGGCTTTACCGAGATCGTCGATATGCGTTTCAAGTGGCCGATTAATCATTGGCCAAAGGATAAAAAATACAAAGAGTTGGGAGTTTGGCATAATGAGAATGCTGCTAACGCACTGGAATCGGTCACTATGGCTCCGATTACAAGGGCTTTTGATTGGACTGTTGATGAAGTCCAGGTTCTGCTTGCCAGTGTGAGGAAGGAGTTGAATGATCCCAGGATACATGGGTACTGGCCAATGTGAGTACATTGAGAAATCTATGATATACACGACTAACGTCTTGGCAGTTGTTCGGTCTACGGGAGGAAACCTCTCTCTTGATGACAATGATAGTTTGCCCCGCGACCTGGATCAGTTTTAGGAATGTGTTGACGTAAGACTGACCCAAGAAAAAAGGGCATCCATCATTAGCGAGGTAACGAAATATCGATGAAAGTTGCTAGAAGTGCTTCCCATCTCCAACTAAAGACAAGTTCCATAGCCCACTAGAGGAGAGATTCTATCTCAGTACAATTCCGCCGTCCGCTGAACGTTTCACCAAGATGGTCCGTGATGCCCACATGTCAAATCCGGGGTCGGGATTTCTCAGCGCCAACAAGTTCGGTGTATTCTCTTAGACCGAATTTACCGAACCCGAACCCAAACAATCAACACAAAGTATTGGCTATTGAGTCCGGGACATACCAACTCCGTTACCGGCTTCGGGCTGAAGTTAAATTCCGTGGAAGCTCCGCGTGTACCGCAAGCCATCTAAATTGCACGATCTGATCTTATCTGATCGATTTTATCTCTTTCATCTCGCTGCATAATTGACTTACTCCACCATTTTCCCTGGATCGCTTCTTGTGTTATTTTCATCTGTATACCGCGAGACTTACGCCTCAGAGAAACTCAAAAAAAAATAGTTCCCTCGATCGCACTTAAACAAAATGAATCTCAAGGACCTCGACCTGTACTTCGAAATAGTTAAGACCATCTTTTCTTTCCTTACTCGTCTCACGGTTCAGAAAGGACAATCGATCATTCACCGTCACACCTACCGCCTGACATCTGACATCTGACCCACGCAATGTAATTGTCGTTGGAGGGTCCTTTGCAGGCGCAATTCTAGCTCAACGGCTAATCCACACCGTTCCCTCTGGCTATCGTGTCATCCTCATCGAAAAGCACTCCCACTTCAACCATGCATTCGGCTTTCCTCGGAACGCCGTGTTCTCCGGACGAGAGCAGTACGCCTTCATTCCGTATGATAACCTTGCTAAGGGAGCACCCGATGGTATTTTCCAGCAGGTCTGTGACGAGGTTACTGATGTAACTGAGTCACATGTCAACACCGCAGGCGGTGCTGCACTGCCTTATGAGTATCTCATCATCGCGACAGGCGCAGCACAGCCACCGCCAGGACGTCTGTTTGCCAGAACCAAAGAGGACGGGATTGAAGAGTTGAAGGGGTTCCAGCAGCGTATCAGTAAAGCTGACAGAGTCGCAGTCATTGGAGGAGGAGCTGTTGGTGTGGAGCTGGTCACTGAGATTAGAGAGAAATACCCCGACAAACAGGTCACGCTTATTCACTCCAGACAGCATTTGCTACCCAGATTTGGCCCCAAGCTTCACGATCGCGTTTTGAAGACTTTACAGAAGCAGGACATCGAGGTCTTGCTGGGTGAAAGACCTGCTTATCCCAGTGACGCAGGTCAACATGTGCAAGAGACCAATCTCGTACTCGCCAACGGAGAAACAAGGACCTGGGATTTGGTGGTATGTCAGCAAATAACATGGCTAGAACAAACTGACTCGTCAGCAGACTCCTTGCACAGGTCTTCGACCCCGATCAGAACTCCTAGTAGAATATTCCCCCAAAAGTATCGCCTCTAACGGAGAGATCCTTGTCGGGCCAACTCTCCAAGTTCAACATCTACCCTCTTCCAGAAAGAACATCTTTGCTCTTGGCGACGTGGCACAGTCTGGGGGTCCGAAGCAAGCTCGAGCTGGCCTCATGCAATCTGAGATTGTCGTCAGCAATCTTCTTCGCCTGATGATGGGTGGTACAGCGAAGGATAAATACATTCCTCACTTCTTTGAGAACACACTCAATTTGACGTTCGGAAAAGTAAGTCCATTCTACCTCTGCTGTATGTTGTATCGTGGTTGACGTTGGTAGGAACATGCCGTGATGTGGATGCAGAAGGGCGATTATGAATGGATCAAGGAGACCAAGGGTCCAGATGAAGACCTAAATGCGAAGCAAACAAGATGGCAGCTGAATGCCAAGGTGTAAGAGGGTACCATGAGAGTTGTCCCAATACCGGGGGATAACGGGAGAAATTGCGCGTTTCATCTATTGCGTGCAGTGTAGCTGGACAGGTCGAGCAAGACAAATGTTGTAGCACGTATCAAGCCGTCCGGATTGGGCCGGAAGACCGACTCGCCTATGAACATTAATATATACTTCTTTAAAATTATGGAAGGTCATGTAATTTTTATCAATAGAGTTTGTTTCTTTGTAGCTTCGCTTATATAAACTAATAATATATAATATAATTATTAGGGTTAGTTTATTAAGGATACATAAATAGACTTAAGTAATAAGCTATAGTTAAGAAATTACGATGTCAAGTCCTAGTAATAGTTTCTATCTTACCGTACCTACTCTTTGATATGATAGTAACTAACATTTAACCTACACAGATTTATTAAATACTATTGCGAGAGAGGGCCCTTTTTCAATATGCCTAGGTGACAAGTTAACCTCGTCATGAGCATGTCAGACGTACATACATCCTGTTGACTTTACTGCGGAGCTGCTAGGCACTCTGAAGGTCTGTTGACAGATTTTATTTGTCACTTGATTATGTTGAAAAAGGACCCCCTCCCGCGATGGTAGATATCAATTTAAGAACAAGAGAAACCCCTATTTATTACAACCTAGTACTTGGAATTCTATTACATATTACCAGCTAGAGCCTTTTAATCTTATTCTAATTAAGCACTTAAGCCGTTTTGAAACTTCTAAAACGATCCAGTAGTAAGGGACCCTCCCCCGTTCATATCTAGGCGCACAAAAGACCTGTCTGCAACAGACCCAGGCGCATTATACTCATACTCAAGAAAGTTATTCGCACCGCTATTCTGACCCCCGACGGTCGCGGAACTCCCTCCTTCAGTAGTCTTGTAGTACTCAAATAGAGCGATACCCGGGTCGTTCTCATAAAATGTAGCAGTGAACTGATTCGACTGTCTGTCTAACATAGAGAGCGTTTTAACACACCAATTAATGGTTATAGTGCGCTCTCCACTATTACCACTGACTTGGTATTCAATTCGGTCTTGTCCATCGCCAGAAATAGCCAGATCATCCCAATAGGGAAGGATAGCGACGGAAGCTATGTTGTTAGAGGGCAGTTGTTCGTTAGAGTACGTGCTAGCCCCCGAGGGACTATTGACATTGATGAAGCCATTGACGCTAACATAGATAGTACTTCCAGACCCTCCAAAAGCTGAGATTGCAAACGGCAAATCGACTTGTCTATTGGCGTCGTCGACAGGAGCAGTTCCAAAAATTGGTGTTGGTGCTGATAGGATACGGCCACAGGCTCCGGGAGGGACTGTCTCCTCTACCGTGGTGGTGGTAGCTTCCTCTGTTGTAGTGGTAGTAATCTCTTCTGCTGTGGTAGTAGTAATCTCCTCTGCCGTGGTGGTGGTAATTTCCTCTGCCGTAGTAGTGGTAATTTCCTCTGTTGTAGTGGTAGTAATCTCTTCTGCTGCGGTAGTAGTAACTTCCTCTGCCGTGGTGGTGGTAATCTCCTCTACCGCGGTAGTAGTAGTTTCAATATTAGAGGCAGTAAATGCTTCTGTAGTAGTTACGCTTCTTTCCGAAGTGGTTCCAGTAGTACTCAGAATGTCCGAGGGGGCTTCTGTAGTACTACTGACAATAACTGAAGTAGTTTCCTCGATAATTGAAGTAGTTTCTGTGGTGGTCTCGATGACTGAAGTATTTTCCTCAGCAATTGAAGTGATTTCTGTCGTAATCTCAACATTTGTGCTTAAATCAGATGTTGTAGGAATGGAGTTGGAGATAGGAAAAGAGAAAGCTGCCGTTGATTCGGCAGAAGTCTCGAAAGTGACGAAGGAAATTCTTGTCGACTGTGTCGCTGGCACTGGAAAGTTCATAGATGTTGCTGATGTGTTTGTGAAGCGGAATGTATTTGTAGGTAGACGATTTGTTTGGGGAGCATCCGTTGATAAAGGTGGGATAGACTCTGGTGGGAGTATCACAGAGGACTGTTCAACTGGGAAGGTTATCTCAGAAGCAAAGCTTGATCTCGTAACTGATATGCCGATCAAAGTTGTTTCGACCGACATTGTGGGTTCGCTGATAGATGAAGAAGCAAGGTTTATAGCAGTACTACTGTATGGCGTATTTTGATCATTGCACTCTTGGACTGTAGTGAAGTATCTGTTAGTCATTATGCACATCCCCACCGTACTATTACTTACAATCGATAACAGCAAGTCGGACTGGTGTGCAACCCGGCGGTGAGGATGTAAAAGTTACATAAACCTCTCCATTATCTGGAACTTGGCAAAAGCCCGCTTCTCCATTTGGTAACAGCGAGCTTGAAAAGCGCATGAAGCCACTACTATCGATCGAGAAAGTAGTGGTGATAGCTCTTCGGGGGACCCTTTCAGGCTGGCGGATCAAACTCTTAAAATCTTCGCCATTGTAGTAGATCGGTGAGCCACCGTAGGAAAGGCTGCCGTCTTGGAGATCGAACTGAGCCGCCTCTAGACAGATGCCGGAGTCGCTGCCGACAAAACCTCCGAGCGCTCTTCTTTCGAGTCGTTGATCTCGCTTGTTGTCTCGAGAGATTGGGTCGACGCGGAGGATGATATCCAGAAGGGCAGGTCCAGGCTCTGTAGGCTGAGGTATAGGTTCAGAGGCTGTTGTCTGTAACTCAGATTGAATTGACGTTGTTGCAAGCACATTCTCTGATGAAAATGACTTGGGGATCTCCCCAGAGGCAGATTCAGAGCCTGCCGTACTGATAGGAACAAGAAAAGTCGATAGGTACGTTACACAGTATGTTTCGGGCCATACCCTCATGTCTTGGTTGGCGCCAACAGAACCAAGAAGGCCTGCAAGAAGCAGGGGTAACAGCCTGCTCGATGCCATGATAAAAAGAGAGTATGGAGGGTCTTGGCAAACGTCCTCTAAGCGGGAGCCGTAAGTAGGTATTTAATGCCATTGGAACTGGTATCAAATTAAATTCCTGACCAAGGCACAATGTTTCAGTTGTAAACGTGGCTGCTTCCCCTTGTGGAAGCAATCTTAATTAAGCTTGCAAAATGCCAATTGCTTTTGAAAATCCCATATCGTCTATCCATATCTTCTGACATACACTGTAGCAGATTTGCTATTATGAGCTGATTTATGAAGCATCATAAGATGAGCCTGGAATGTGTAAGGTCTGGATGGTAGGACGTATCGCTCCCTTGACTCGATTGTCCAATGAAAACATTCGCATGCTACCCCTTGCGTAGAAACGGTTCTAAAGGGAGGGACATCAAAGCGGTAATGCTAACCAATCACACAGGCCCCACAAGCTGAATGATGGAAAGACAGGGTGAAAGGTGTGGATTTTCTAAGGAATGAACGATCCAAGGGCGAACGAAATCTCCCACGACCCAGGTAACACCCTTGTTGATGGGTGAGACCAGCACTGTTAAGCACTTCTAGAGTCTTTCGAGGGGAACACTGGGCAAGTTGGGACTGCCTCTACAGTTGAACAGTTTATCCGTAAAGGGCATCACGATGCAGGGAATTATGCGCATGTACAGCGAAGTGCTCCGAGGCATAATTGCTAACAAGCCAGCAAGTGTATTGCCATATATGACAGTGAGTCACAAAAGGAAAGAAGCGAAAGTGCGGTGCGATGGAGGTGAGATTTTATGAATCTATTATGTCAATTAACTACAATACCTTGCTGCCTAATCGCCATGTAAGAAGTACCTCACAACTTTACAAGACGCTTATTAGTTATAAGAACACAGTATTATAGCGTATTGCAAGGGTATAAATCAGTAAGAGCCATAATCCTTGCCAAGAGAATAAAATAGATTTCCAACCACTAATGATTCCATATAATTACAGTCTTCTAGTAGAAACTCCTCCTCTGCTCCGCCAAAGCCCCCAACTTCAAAGCCAAAAGCTTACTAGCAGACCCCTCCCTTAAATGCCCTTGCTCCTCCGTCCTTCCCCGCGGACTATTCCCATTCACATTCCCACTCATGCTCATAATTCTAGATTGCCTCAAACTCGAAACGCTCATACTCCTTCTCTCAGAAGCAGTCCCCAAACTCATACTCTGTCTCGAACTCGCAGCAACACTCTGCGTTCTAGACCTCTTATTCAACCCTTCCATCTTCAGCAATGATTCCCCTGCGCTAGTAGCGCTCGATGCGCCAAGACTCATAGATGTACGTCTGGACGAAGGTGAGGATGTGCGGGATGATACGCTGGGTGTTGAGGCGTAGCCTGTCATCATCATCATTCGCGCACTGAGCATTTGGTTGTTTGCAGCTAACAAGGCATTCGGATCTAATGTGAGTGCTGTTTGGAGGTTCTGAAGTTGGTATGCGCTGGGCATAGTGCTTAAGCGACGGATGGCTGTTTTGTTGTTTTGGATGAAGGTTGACATGCTTGATACTGCGCCCACGTTGAGTCGGTCCGCTGCTGACTCGACAGCCGTGGTACTGGTGACATGGCTTCGTTCCTGATGCACGGCGTTGACACTGACTGGCTCGTGCACTGGTTCGTCTTCGATGGTCGTCATGCTAATGCGACGATTGATCTGCGTGACTACCTGATCAAAGTTCGTCTTCTGAGAGCCGGTGTAGAAATCAGCCTGCTCCATGACCGTCTCACTACGGATCTCCCTTGTGAGAACGAAGAAAGTCTTGTCGCGGATGCATTTCCTGACGAATGCCCAGCGCGTGCGGGCGGGGTTATGTTCAAGCTCAGGTTGATACACGGACAAGCGGGCAAGTTGAGCGTAGAAGTTAGCAAGTCGATGAGCCATTTTCTCCAAAGTTTGAAGGAGGAATGTGGATAGTGCAGCAACAGGCGTGGCATCAGGGTCATCGTGATCAAGCATAGAGGCAACATTGTCGAAAGCGTCCATACCATTGCACGCCTCTTGTCGCAGATCTTCAAGCAGTTCGATGTCGAGCTGGACACATTTAGCGGTGTAGCTAAACACGCCTCGCTCCTGGAATCGAAGTTGAGAGTTGGGGTCGCAGATGAAATCCCCAAGGGCGCTTATCTCCTTAGTGACCTTCGCTGCGTCCAGACCTGTCTTCGCACGAGCGATGACGCCGAGGATATCGGGTAGCTTGTAAGCAGCGCCAGGTCCGCCAGCGCTGGCGAAAACGAATGAGAGTCGAAGGACGAGTTCTTCCAACTTAGGTCCGAAAAGAGCTGCGAAGCCGCCTTGGAGGAGACGGCTTTGGTAGCCGTAGAATGTACGGATGGCGATGGTGTTGGGAAGGTCTTCGCGTTGCCAGATGTTGGTGATACCGTTGGGATCATCCTTCGAGGGCGCATCGAGAGTGTCGCCCATGATGTCGTTCATCTCGAATTGATGAGCCACGAGAGTTTCCACGTTGGTTCGTAGATACGCTGACCAGAGGTCATGCATCGTCGAAAGATCCTTGTCGCGATAGTCTGGCTTGGGCGACAAGTGACCGATGAAATACCGTGTAAGAAGGCTCGATACTTCGGGGTTGTTCGTGTGCGCAAGGTTGTCAAAGGACTTGGTACAATCCACTCCAGCGTTGGACTTGATGATGAGAGTTCCACCAGGATGCATCGGGCAGAAGTCAGTAACATCGTAGACACTGCCATGGACAGCAATCCACATACGTCCGCCCTTGCGATGACCTGTGTGCAGAGCCAGACTCGATTGGGAAATGGTAGGAAGATTAACGGGTAGTGCTCGGGGCGACATGAAGACATCCAACATGAATCTTCGCTCAGCAA
Organism: Fusarium sp. MBC 181; assembly: GCA_030772735.1. NCBI lineage: Eukaryota > Fungi > Ascomycota > Sordariomycetes > Hypocreales > Nectriaceae > Fusarium > Fusarium sp. MBC 181. Next base: position 27,036 of record JAPHDB010000264.1, on the reverse strand, counting down.
AGGCCTTGTTGATGATCTTGTCAACCGTCTCCATAGTCGCAGTACGATATGTGTAGATTGCCTTGCGAATACCACTCATGACAGAGTCAAACACAGCCACAGACCCACAAACATACAAATACCCACCCAAACCACCTTGCTTCTTGGACATGACCATATCGCAAACAGTACTGCCCTGCTCAACGATAAGAGTGTCGATATACCTTGGCGAAATCTCCTTGTCGACAAGATCACGGAGTACATCGTCGTACACCAAACCATTCGAGTCGCGGGATAGAGCGAGGTGGACTTCCATGAAACCAATGTTGACGAGTTTCCGGAGTTCGGTCTCGTAGGAGAATTTGTCGCGGGATTGGACGCCGAGGTAAAGAAGATTCCGACCGCCGGAGAGACCGGATGTGGCGAGACGGTGTTGCCAGAAACTGCGGAAGGGAGCGATGCCGCTTCCTCCTGCGAAGAATGCGCATGGTGCCATGTCGTCGATGGGGAGGGTAAATGATACAGGTCGAGACACGCCGACAAGGACGTCGTCGGCTAGGATAGCGCTGTCGGCGCCTGCTGAGGGGTCGGGGTTGAAGAAGCCGCTTGAGACACCAGCGCGGACGATATTGTCGCCCTCGGAGAACATGGAGCAAAGATCATACTCAGATCGAGAAATGGTGAGATCAACAGTACTAGGCAAAAGCTCATTGCTGTAGCTCGAGATAGAGTAGGTCCTAGGAACTTCCAGCGCGACAAGATCCGTCAACCAATCCAGGTCATCCAGACTAAACGCCTTGTCCCAGATGTGACTTGGCGTATCCATGACCGCTCGCTGTAAAAGATCACCCAAGGATCCGCGAACAGGCCACTCATCTGTAGCGAGCACTTGAAGAACAGTGTTGGAAGAAGCGTGAAGAAGCTCATGGACCTTGACGGTGAGATCCTTAGTAATAGGCGCAAGATGACCGCGACGAAGAATGTCGAGAACTGTAAGACCGTGAGGGGTCCGAGTAACGGAGGATAAATGCTGAGAAAAGCGAGACCATGTCCCGGATGTGTCGACGGGAAGGCGAAGATGGTGATCCAAACCCAAAGATGCAACCATCTTGGCCACTTCCTCCCAAGAGTTGAGAGGCATGACAGCCATCCGATCACCAGGCTGGAAGGTAATACCCGTATCACGGATATCAATCGTAACCATAGCAGTTCCCCTCTTAACATCCTTATCAACAGGACTAACACCTGCCACCCTACCAAGATACCGACACTCCTCAAAGCTGCCCCTCATAGAATGCGGTTCCAAATCAAGCTTGCCCCGAAAAGGCTCCAGACGCTCTTTCATAGCATCCGAAAACTGCCGATGCGTTTCTTCCCAAGGCCTGGTAGCATCTGCAGCGCCTGAAAGACCATTGGTGGCAGTACGACCTGTCTTGGCAGCGACTTCAAGAATGCCAAAGACTTTGTACCGGTGGACGCCCATGAAGCCGCGTTCGCCGGTGTAGGCTTCCACGATGCCTTCGAGAACACCTTTGAGACGGGGGTCATTGGATTGTTGGACGAAGGTGGGGATGGAGTAGTGGTATTGCACGGCTGCGATGAAGGCGCGGTGGTTGGAGGGGAGCCAGGCTCGGAGATGGAGGGCTTCTTGGCCGAGGAAGGAAGAGTGGCTGCGCATGTTAGCTCCAATATGACTACCATGAGGGAAGAACTTACGTCTTTCGACCGAGGAATGCATCCATCATGAGATAAGGTGGGAACTGAAGACCAGAAGCAGCAGGACAGCGCTTTGAGAGAGGTGTAGAGAATAATCCCCAGCGAACCCATTTATCAGCAGAGACATAGTTGTCGCCTGCGTTGGGATTGGCTGAGATGCTGTGGAAGGCATTGGGCATTCGTTCGAGGATTTCCTTGAGGCGGATTAGTTCGTGGAGGAGACCTTCGACGTTGTTGGTCATGACGTGTTCTTGGCAGGCGGCAATAGCATCGGGGCCGTGTTGGAAGGAGGCTGTAAGATGTTAGTAAAAGGTGAAGGTGGCTGGAAGGGAATGCTTACCAGATGTATCGGCGCAGCCTTTAAGAAAGGCGACTTCAGCGCGTTCACCAAACATTGGCCATCGAAGATCCGTGTTGTCGAATCGTGCAAGATAAGGATACGTCGACTTGGTATCGCGAATCTTGAGATTATATGACGCCTGGTCGGGAAATGAGAGATGCGGCAACGTGCGTCCCATGCGTCGTGAGATCTGATAGTAAGGCAGAGCAATACACATCGGAATACCCTCCAACTCTTCACACAACTCATCGCCCATCTCACACGTCGGTTTTGTGGAGGTACCAGAAGTAACAGCAACACCATCCTTTCCATCATGTCGATCCTCAAACCGATAGATTGAACAGAGCATGCCTAATGCAACAACAGCGCCCCAAAGGGCTTGGTCCGGAATAACATCCTTCGTTCCTTCAACGAGAGGCAGTTTCGCAACAGCTTCTCTCACACGACCGCGTGCACAGCATCCAGGCATACGTTCACAAAGATCAGACCAGATACGACCAGGTGATCTCGCAAGTGCAGCGATAGGTTCTTCGTAATCTGGTGGACAGAAGCCGTGTTCGACAGAGAGATAACCGTCGCGCCACCCTGTGACGGGACCAATTTCTTCGGCGCGACGAAGGACTTGACGGGCTGGGGCGCCGAGAGCGGTGGCGAGGATGGAGTGGTCGGATGCGTTAAGGGCGTCGAGTTCGGATTGGGAGCGGGCGTTGTCGAGGGTTTGACGGGTTGGGTAGGATGTGTATAGGAGTTCGTTGATGGATTTTCGCTCCCTAACTATGTTAGTCGGTGAGATTGAGAGGAGGGTGTAGGACTACCTTGTGCGAAGCCAATCATCTGGATCAATGCCTCGAGGAATGTCAAAGGCAGCGTGGATATCACCGGGTTGACTCGCGCCTGAGAATGCACATCCTCGTCGTTGCTGTTGTCCACCACGGGATGAGCGAGACATAGACATAGGACATGAAGTCCCAGCCGAACCAGAAACAGGACAAGAAGCGCGCGACATTTTATTAGTATCGAGTGTATAGTAAATCAACCAAAAGACAAAAAAGAATAATGGATAATCAGGCCACCAGGGCAATAAGAAGCGAAATAAAAACAATATCAGCTAACAAAGAAACAATATCACGCCACCAGGGCGATCTGAAAGAGTGATTGAGGATGGAAGAGAAACAAAAAATCCCAAAGCGCGCGGAGACTAACTAGTAGATAAGAAAGAGATATGGACATGTTTGTTTCAGATTCGTTGCAGATGGAAACGTGCCAAGAGCTGGAGTATGAGATTGCGTTACATCGTTGAGGAGGAATTAAGCATATTAAGTGGAGGTTGAGACGATGGTGTGTCCGGGTGTTGAAATTGCCGTTTTCTGTCAGATTTTGGGGGTTTTGATTGGTGAAGGCGTGATGTGAAACTGTTGATAGGGATGAAAACGAGGTTGAGATTGCTTGGCTGAGAAGTGGTGGGGCTGAAGACGCGCATTGCATACCCTACAGCTGTGCTGTTCTGAAGCATTCTGATGAACATTGGCTATAAGGAAGAGATGTTCTACATTATATGAGTTTCAGTTATTGTTTTGTCTTAATATTGTTATGTAGATGTACACCACTGCAACTAAGAACTGTCAGGTTGTTCCAATTGGTAGCTGTGCTGGAGTCGGTTGTTTGTGCATAACATGATGTTACTAATGGCGACCTGCGATAATGGATAACCCGTATGGATGATAAAATTTATTCTTACCTCCACTTATTTCAATGAGGAGGTTTATAATAAAAGTCACTTCAATTGAGATGTATGGTAAAACAGATCCAGTGTGACGCGTTGACACCATAACCTTTCCAGCACACGGACTCGTTCAACAACAGCCTCGGGGCGAATGGTTTAGTGGTATAATACTCCCTTAGCAAGTTTCTATCTACAAGATTCATCCTTCTGGGAGTGGTCCAGGGTTCGATTCCCTGTTCGTCCAACGAAGGTGGTTAGATTCCACCAACCCACATTTTTGGTGATTCTTCTTTTTTCACAGTCTCCACTGTAAACATCTACTAGATAAATGCCTTGTGGGACATGAAGGACGAAAAGCAATACATACATACATAGATAATGATCTCGTCGCGTCAACCATCGCAAGAATTCGATCCCAGTCTAATCGTTCTGATTATCATCATGATCTTCCCAGCTATCGTGATGGTACGTATACAATCAGGCTCGGGATAACCTGGAGAAGCTGAAAGACGACTCACATCTGTGCAGCGTTTAGCGCTGGTAGGTAGTCCAATCATTATTGCTGACTCCAAATGTCTCACGCAGTGCTACAAACATGTAAATCAGGCTACCAATGATAAGATGGGCCTATGATACAGTCGAACTGACAGCGCCTATAACCCGCATCGTCTACATCGCGCTTCGACGTGTGGCCTCAGAGCCTGAGGCATTGAAGTAATCTCCTCAAATACGGCCTTTATAGTTTCGTTTGTTCCCTTCCTGCTGTGACTTACTATTCACATACACTACTGCCGATCATGAGTGACAATGAGTCCCTTCTGGATGGTGAACTCCGACAAACCCCGAGGGGACCATACCAAAGCAACACCGTAGCGACTGCCCCTACCCGACGAAAAACACCATGCATAATCTTCCAAATGTTACTCTTCAATCTCTGTTGTACGTATCAATCGGCCTTGCGGCCACATTAACAGTTACTGATAGGTCATAGCTCTAGCTTTCATGGCCATACATGGGGGAATCTTCGCCTGGCAGAACGACAAGCCAGTTCACGCTACGCTCCCTCAGAACATCTCAACAGCCTTGGCAAACATCTGGGCCATACTAGCAGAGATTGCCCTTCTGGGAGGTCTCGGCATAGCCTACGAACAAATTCTGCGCACCGTTTGGCAGAAAAGACCAGTATTTGAATTAGAAGATGTCCTTAGAACCCTGAACGCTAGCCCATGGAACCTCGTCCGTCCCAAAATAATCGTTTGGATCCTCAAAGTCAGAGAACTCTGGCTAGTCAGCCTGCTCTGTGCCGGAATTCCGTTTGCGATCGTATTCCCACCTGGTGCTCTCACTGTTGAGTTCGAGAATGCTGTTAGTACGTCGTTGCATAATGTGCCGACGCTTAATATCAGCGACTATGGAAATGGGACATATAAATCGTTTGTTGAGAAGTCTCTGTTTGAGATGAATGGTGACTTCAGCTACATGTGAGTATTTGACTCCAGAATGAATGTTTGCTAACATCGTGCAGGAATGACGTACGACCGAGTCTGAGAGCGTTGGCGAGTCAAGTTCTCTCTTCTGGTAAACATGTCAGACTCAATTCACCGTGCGGCAGCTCTTGTGAGTATAATATCTCTATAGACGGCCCACGATTCAATTGCCGACATGTTGGCCCCGAAGAAGCAGTGATTGACAATTGTCCAACTATCTACGCGGCCGAGGACCAGGTAAACCGCAGTTCAGATGCTCTATACAGCCGCGCCAGCAATTCTTTCAAGATCAGCTGGTACGCAGAAGTGTGCAACAATCAGAGCCTGAAGACACTGGATTGCCATACGACGCTAGCAACATATAACCTCCATATAAACAACTCACGCGATGCATCTCAGTCAATCACCGTGAACATTGAAAACGAAAGAGAATTCTGGAATGACACAGCTTGGATCCAAACACAATTCTACGATTATTTCTTTTATGGGGATGATACTGCCGGACCATCTGAAGCTAACGACACACTGCGCGCTAACTTCACAAATGCACAAGCTTTTGCGATTAGCCGTGGGGCTGTCCATGCTCTGGAAGGTGCAGCGACGAGGAGTGAGTGTTGCTTCAAACGCAGATATATGACATTCTAACATTCCTAGATTTGGACGGGTTTAGCCGATTTTTCCAAGGAAACGCCACAGAAGTTCTGGGTAGTCCTTACGTCGGCATGAAGGACAGGTTCAGTACTGAGCTTAATATCACGCCTGAGAAGATTGAGCGTTATCTGCAAGACGTGGTCATATCGACCATTTCGCTGGGTATATCGACACACAATGGAGGTATCGATGCCAAGGTAGGGACAGAGGTTTATAAATTCGAGGAAAAGGTTCAGTTCTTTGCGGGATATGGGTCCTCTCTTGCGGTTTCCCTCTGTATTTCTATCTTCAGTTGCTTCTGTATGGTTCGGAACAGAGGACCAAACGTCCCCACTCTTGCTAGAGCCATACCTTTACAGAGATTCGAAACTCTAGGATAGATTGTCAAAGACGGGCTATTTAACTTTATGTAATCAATCTCCGGAATACTATTTTTAAAGACATGGCTGATGCAACAGCTAAGGGCTTTTTTGAGGAGCGAGCCCTGCACTGTATACAGATCAAACAACACAATAGCCATGGAATTAACCGCCATCTTGTTAAAACCTGCACATTCTGAAGGCAAGAATGAGGCGGCATATGGAACCCCCCAGGAATAATTCAAACCAAAGCAAAGACGGGATCTGCAACTGCCTCAACTACTACGAAGTCGTCCCCTGCGACTCTGCTGAGTAAGTGGGATCAATATAAGATGAAACTATAGTTACTGTCATTGAATCACAGTACGATGATAAGTTGCAAGAAGCTTTACAAAGGGCTATGGAACAACTCGAAAAGGCAAAGGAACCCAAGACTGCTTGCGACCTGCCCGGTTCTGATGTCGCAAGCAAGTCTTTTGGGGGTGTGGCAAAAGGATTTTACGAATTTGAAAAGGGCCTTGATGGAGTCGGGTCCACCACCTTTGACATGTATGGCAACAAGGTTTGATTTACACAAGCATAGCAATTGATCGTGGACATGACCCCGCGCGCCAAGCTTGATCTAGATGACTGGGAGATATGGGACCAACAAGTCAGGGACAATGCGGAATGAACCCTATAGTGCTTGGCCTTGCTAACAATCATACTGCCAAATCCCAGAATCGGTACTCCAAGCTCCCAGCCCTGCCAAGAATATCGTGTTGATCTTCTGAGGGATTACAGAGGACGGATGTCAGTGACTCACAAGACCGTCATCCCGTCAGCCCGAGAGCCCCTCACGACAGACCTTAAGGATAAACTCTACCCGCACTGCATGCCAATCATTCGCGGTGTTTGCCGACGTTAGCGTGTCGCACACATGGCACGTCGCTGTTTTCGGACCGTCCAGCGAGTACAAGACCGACCAGCCTGCCTCTTGAACAGCTTTTCAATATCCGCACCATTACACTGCATCGAACAAACAAACAATTCAAGATCCCAAGTTGACAAAAAGATTATGTCCGACATGTGTGCCAAAATCGATACAACGGTGAGTTCCTCCCATACCCCTTCATTGTGCAGCGCAATGGGCTCACACGTCTGATCAAAGGCCTACCCGGGCAACATCATCAACAATGACTTTGTCCCAACGTCCAAAACACTATTCCATCAACCCTTCCACGGGAGAGGCCCTGTGGGAGGTTCCTTGCGCCACCAGAAGTGATGTCGACAAGGCTGTCCAACATGCCCGAACAGCCTTCAAGAGCTGGTCCAGAGTTCCATTCGACAGCCGAGCAAAGATGCTTGTTGCCTACGCAGATGCCATCGAAGCGGAGCGCGAGGAGCTCGAGAAGTTGCTCGTCAAAGAGCAGGGCAAGCCTCTCGAGCTCGCCAAGACCGAGTTCGACATGAGCTTGAGATTCCTGCGAGAATTTGCCACCATGGAGGTCAAGGATGAGGTCCTTGATGATAACGAAGACCGAACCATAACCCAGACCTTCCCTCCTCTGGGCGTGTGTTGCGGAATTGTTCCATGGAATTGGCCTGTTCTCCTTGGACTTGGTAAAATTGGCCCGGCGCTCATTACTGGAAACGTCATAATAGTGAAGCCATCACCTTTTACCCCATATTGCGACTTGAAGCTTGGTGAGATTGGAACTAAGATTTTTCCCCCGGGTGTCCTCCAGGTTATCAGCGGCGATGATAGTCTTGGGCCAATGCTCACAGAGCACCCAGATATCGATAAGATCTCCTTTACCGGATCAATTGAGACAGGTAAACGAGTTATGCAAAGCTGCGCAAAGACTCTGAAGAGTGTGACGCTCGAACTTGGAGGTAATGACCCAGCTATCATCTGCGATGATGTTGATATCGACGCCATCGTGCCCAAGATCGCAACACTTGTCTTCCTCAACTCGGGCCAAATCTGCATGTTGATCAAGCGTATTTACGTTCATGAAAACATCTACGACAAGTTCCGCGATGCTTTGGTTACCTATGCAAAGACCATCAAAGTTGGCGATGGGTTTGAGCCCGATGTGCTTATCGGCCCTCTCCAGAACTCGATGCAGTAAGTCCCACAGATGAAAGTCACATCAGACAACGATATTAACTGAAGCATAGATACGAGAAACTCAAAGACTTGTACATGTCAGTCAACACATGCAACTGGAAGCCGGCATTGGAGGGACGCATCGTATCAGAGTCAAAGGGATACTTTGTTACCCCTTCTATCATCGACAACCCCCCCGACGATTCAAAGATCGTTGTCGAGGAGCCTTTCGGACCCATCGTCCCACTCCTCAAGTGGTCCAGCGAGGATGAAGTTCTTGATCGCGCGAATGATAGTAAATGCGGACTGGGCGCTTCAGTCTGGAGTAAGGATCTTGACCGTGCTGAGAGAATGGCTCGCTGTCTATCAGCTGGTAGTGTGTGGATTAACTCACATTTTGATGTTGCTCCTAACGTTCCTTTTGGTGGCCATAAATGGAGCGGAATTGGCAGTGAGTTGGGAATGACTGGGTTGAAGGCTTATTGCAACTCTCGATCGTTGTGGAAGTGGAAGAAATAGGTAAGGTAGACCAGCTAAATCTATAGACATTTGAGTTAATAGCGTGGTTAATAAGTAATCACTCCTTTCCCTCTTTCATATTATTCTTCTTATTTGGTTGATTAATTCTTAACTTCTCATTTTGGTGCCACATGTTCATCCAGGTACGTTTTGTTGGAGGACGAAGCATTTACATGAGAGAATTTCAATTCACTCTGCGACTTATTTGTGTTTGTCTTGATGGTATTTGGCGGCAGCTAACACTAACGAGACTTGTAACGGCAACAGCTGTAATGATGTAAGAAAGCCTATAAGTCAGATTTACTGAACGGGGAATAAGAAGTAAAGTTTAGATAAACAATAGCGTTGCAATTTAATTAAGATCCTTTGTAAGTTTGCGTCTAACCTACACTTCCTAGAGCTACACCTTTACAGAGATTTGAGAATATGCGATAGGCCGTCAAAGATGGGAGTTTTAATTTTATACACTTGATTTCTGGAATAGTCTTTTCCAGGGCATGGCTAATGCAACAGGTCGACCGCCACTAAGCAATTGCCTGTGCTTGGTAAGACGTGCTAAATCTTAGCACTGTCGCCCGGAAATAATGCCGCACTAATCATGTACCGCTGCCGCCAGGATACGTGGAGTGGTACTTCCGTCATGTTCTCACTAATACAATTTCCGTATAGCAAGCGATACGAGTTGGCGATGAGTCACTGCCGAAATATTATCCTGTAGAACAAACAATTGATCTCCTCGAGTCTCTATATCAGCACCACTGCAGCCTTGATTTTTAAACATTCTCTTGAGCCCCATTGCATATCAAATACGCCGGCCAGTAAAGTCCAAACAAAATGGACGCCCTCACACAAGAAGCACCAAAGCCAAGAACAAGAGTTGCTTACATCCGCACTATCCCAGACAAGAGAGCAGCCACAGAAATTACAGAGTGTCAACTCTCTAATCTGAGAACATGGCTATGGTTCTGGGTCGGTCAAAAAGTCCCCTACGACCCGTGCGGCGCTGGTCGTAAAAGCCGCACATCACCTCCACCAGGTCTTCGACACCATTACATTCTTGGCTATACTACTGCGGCGGATAGTGTCATATTGGATTGGCTCTTGGAAGCATCGCTACCTGGAAGCGGCAAGCTATCCAGGTCTGACTTTGAGGTGTATCTCTCTGAGGCACAGATGAAAGATGTGAAGAATAGGGATCTTCTTCGACGTCTTGAAGCGGAGAATGTTACCATCACGAAGATCACAGCACCATCGGCTGAATACCCATCGGATGACATTTGTGATTCAGTCATGCTCTCGAAAAGCGACTATATACTCGACACAAACCTTCAGTACGGCCCTAGCGATTGGGTTTCCACAGATGCGCTCTATCGCGACTCCCTCCGCCACGACCACCCGCAATATTACAAAACCGAAGAGCGGAACAACTTCTATTTCGCGAATAGACTAAAGAAAAAAATGGGCCATACCCAACGTTCATGTTCTTACGCACACGGTAAATCTGACGCATGGCTACGAGACCATTACGTTGAATGGCAAGCTTATGCATGTCCAAGCTGTGGACAAAGATGTAAGAGGAGTAAAGGATGTAAAAATACGGGTGAAGATTGGGGCAAGGATAGGCGGAAGGAAGAGTGGATGGATGGGGTCGATTTGGAAGCCCCAAGACCGCCCGAGTTTGAGAGAGATTGGAGGTCGTTGAGTGTAGAGAATGTTCTCAATTACTACAGTAAGGATCGAATAGCGTGGGAGAGATTTCGAAAGTGGAAATGGAGGTCCGTTGATACATTTTCTGGAGATTGGAAGAAGGAGTAGTCACTAATTCCTATTTACTACATAAGCTATTCACATCATTCATCATCATGATCATCTCCATACTCTACAGCAACACACTGGACCAAGCATCTCGTTATGCTTAGATCTCATGTTGACCACAGCCCAAGTGTCGGAGACCCATAGCCTCAAGCTCCTCCATCTTACCCAGATCAGGTCCAACGCTGCGCTGCTGGAGGCTCTGAAGCTTGGCCTCGCTGATCTTGGTCTTTGGGATCAACTTGGTGCCTCGGTCGTCGAGGACGGCAAGGATGTGTGCGGCAGCCTAACCTGTTAGTAGAGACACATGAATGGTGTTTGGGAAGGACATACCTTGGCGTTGATGGTGAGAGTCTCGGGGTCGGGGTTGTCGATGGTGTCACAAGCTTGATGGTAGCAAGGATCCTGTGCAACAGCGGTACCCTATCCAAGTCAGTATAGAACACTCTAAAGAGAGACAGTTGACTTACAGTGTGGAGGAAACCGAAAGGCTTGTTCAAGTTCTGCCAGAAAGAAGCATAATCACTTCCATTCGTCAAAACAGCAGGCGTAACCTCAAGACCCTTGCTAGTAAAGTACTCCGTAAAGATCTTCTCAGTAACCTCAGAACCCTTAGGCGCCTTGGATCCGTGCTCGCTACCGTCAGTATCAGCGACACCGAAGAATCCCTTGGCGACCATGTCGAAGTTGAGGTAGACGAGAAGGTCGTTGACGTCCTTGGTGGCGAGGTTGGAGGTGTAGAACTTGCTGCCGAGAAGACCGTTCTCTTCGGCGCCCCACCATGCGAAGCGGATCTTGTTCTTGGTCTTGTACTTTGAGAGCGCGGTGAAAAGCTCGAGGAGGAGGGATGTGCCGGATCCATCATCGTTAATTCCGGGACCGGCCTGAACGGAGTCCAGGTGTGCACCAAGCTGTAATTTATTAGCAAGAGATTAAAAAGTTTGAAGGTCAACATACCATAATGACATTGCGAGGGTCGCCACCGGTAGTCTCAGCAATAACATTCTGCGTAATTCTCTCCTCAATAGTTTGCGTCTGCTGGAAAAAAGCCTCAACCTTCTCACCACCCTCAATCTTTGCCTTGATTTTCTCTCCATCCGCCAAGTTGATGAAACCAGCAGGGACATGCTTCTCAGGGTTGGGCGCGCTGAGAGAACCGGCAGTAACATTTGTAGCCAAATCATGGTAAATAATCACAGCAGCGGCACCGGCTTCCGCGGCAGGAATAACTCTACCGGCCAGGGTACCACCGGTAGGACATCTGAATCGTTGAACAAGAACGATCTTGCCCTTTACATCGAGGTCGGCGTAGTTGGCAGCGTCGCAACCTGCTGCGCCCTCGGGACCAAGGGCGATTTCAGCGGTGATGCCATCTGCGCTGGTGCTGGGGGAGTAGGTCAATCCATAAACGTAGACATCGCTGTCGTCGACTTTGAGGGAGATGGAGTCGACGTAAGCGAAAAGCGCAGGGAAGTTCTGCTTGTAGACCTTTGCGCCCTTTACTTTGGAGGTCTTTTTGAAGACGTAGTCGACTGAAGCGTCGTAGCCGGGAAGTCCGAAAGCTCTGTTTCCGCCGTTGGCGAAGGCGAGATCGTTCAGCTTTTCGAGGTTTGACATGAGGCTGTAATTGTAAGCTTGGGGGTTTTTGAATTGGGGTGGTGGGTTTTACTTCTTGGTCTTGATGTCATTCTGGAATTTCTTGGAGTCGAGCTTCTTGCCCTTTGCCAAGGCATTGGGGGTGAGCGACAGGAGAGTCGCGAGGGTAGTAGTGAACTTCATTTTGGATGGCCCTTGGATTGACGAGAGGGATAAGCCTTCAATTGCTGGATGGGAGACATCGCTTTAATTTATACTAGGCGTATGATGTATGTCGCCATCGGTTTCTTGCCCAGAAGATACAAGGCCCGGGTTTAGTGTTGTTTTCGGAAGGTCATTGGGAGCCAAGAAGTGGGCTTTGGTGATCGATATGTAGGTACTTTTTTAGTCAGGGCTGGGCATGGGCCTTATCGTGGGCGGTGATGATAGTCGTGTGTGCTCCCTAGGCTGTTCGTTTTGGTCAATTGATTTTGACCGTTTAACACACCGGCACTGACACACTTTTGTCTCGCTCGTATAGCATTCTTCTGATCAATTGAGTCTCTACGAGTTGGATTGATCAGCAAAGTCTTTTTATTTTGAGGGGAAGCCAAAATTCTCTACCGATACAGCTCACGACCTCCGATCAAGGTTACACTGCCGACGGGTCCATCCATCAATTGGAGATAACCCCGCAATGACCAAGCCTGCCGAGAAGATATCATTGATAAACATTTGCTGAACCAATCCGGCAGGTATGAAACCCTGGTATGATTTGCAAGGATCAAGAACCATACGAATAAGCTTAACATCCAAAAGTTCCTCTCATGCGCTAGAACAGGACAGGAAAGAGATAAGAAAAGTTCCCCGCGGAGCCTTGGCATGACCATGATCTAAGTATGTATTTCTAACAACCTTAAGCAGCACAGATCATTTTGTTTATTGACTGTGATCAAAACGAGTATCAAGTAGGGAAGTTATGCTCGATTCTTGGAAGCTTGCGTGGAATATTCAGTGGAAGCTGTTTCCGGAGTCGGATAGAAATTATTGCATGCACTGTCAGGTAGGTAGGTGGCATAAATTCGAAGAGAAGTCGGCCGAACTGTTTGGAAAGAGACCATGATAGGCTACTTAGATTGGTTCATGATGATTGTTTTGTTGAACAAACAGCTGGCGCGCAGTGATGCCTCTGTTGCCTAGAGTGGGGTTAGTCAGCAGCCAAAAGAATGAGCAACCAAAATATCAGGCAAAACACCAAAAGACAACAACGCGTTCATCATCCACGACCATCAAAATGATGACCAACTCGATCTACGGCAAGCTCGCGAAGCTATGCCCAGGCGACAAATTCCCGACGCAGCAACGCATTCTCGACGATGCCCACATTCCCGGGATTGGCCAGTGGTTTCTCGACCACGAGAAGACGAAGAAGTGGTTGCATGGTGACGGCCATCGCGTTCTTTGGCTTTATGGACCAAGTGTGTGATATGTTCCCTGAAATGAGGATGATCGCTAATGCTTCTTAGGTGCTAGCGGAAAGACATTTCTGAGGTATGTCGCTTCGAAAACATCCGAGCTCGACACTAATAGCCTCGAAGTTCAAATCTTTTCAACCACATTCATGAAAACAACACCATGGGAGCCGGAGTCTTCTACTTCGGTCACAACGACCTGCAGTATAACCTCGCCGAATACGATCTCGCATTTCGTTCCATCACCAGACAGCTCGTGTCTCAAACACCCGACTCGCTCGGTTTCTGGAGAAGGATCATGAACAACGAAGAGATCGGCGTCGAAGATTTGGCCGGCACTTCGTATATCCTCGAGAGCATGGCGAGTTTTTTTGACAACATGGTTGTTGTGCTGGATGGCGTGAACGCGACGAATGAGACTGGCGGTACTGGCCTGGCGGAGTTGTTGGGTCTTCTCTTGAACGATAAGAAGATTCCTTCCTTGAGGATTTTGATCACAAGTCAAACTAGACCTCCTAAGGTTCTTGAGACTTTTGGCCTACTCGAGACCTATGTACGAGCACCTAACTCAGATCTCTCTCTACCTTCTCAGGTATATGGATGAGTCGCCTGCCAATCCTGAAGTGCCGAATGAGTCGCACAACCAGTCATTCTCTTATCAGAGGTTAATGACCATCTCGAAATGGCAGTGAGTATATGCTTTGCCATGGCCGCCAGTAAGCTAATTAACATCAGGTTTCTTCCTTCATTACCCAAGTGGTTCAGCTACATTCCTGCGCGGCCAAACAAGCGCTTTTTGATCTAGTCAAGTCTGGAGACATATTTATTGAGAGGGCATTTTGCCAGGCCTTGGTTAAAGACATCCAGTCTTCTCAACGATCCCATCCAATTCTTTGTCTACTTTACCATATCGTCAAGTGCGATGAAATGGGCTACTTCTTCACGGTGCCGATGGGACGCGAAGCCCTCGACAGTTGGGGTATCAGAAACCAAGATGGTACCCAGTTCACGACCGACGACATCATGAGGTTCTGTCAGGGTCTGGTTTCTCTGGACAAAAAGAAACATGCCATGGTACTCCGATCACCCCTATTGATGGATCATCTTCGCAACGCCGTCTTCGGAAACGAGTATCATGCGAGGCAAGCAACAGCCTCTATTCGATACCTCTCGAAGCTAGACTTTGTAAGCGGGGCGTGCAAATCATCGCAGGAACTAAAGCAGCGCTTCCGGGCTCATCCATACCTCTGGTTCGCCGCCAAAGCCAATCATCTCAAATTCCTCCCGCCATGTTTCGAGTCGGACTTCTTTACTTTCGCCGCTTCTCCAGGAAGTCTTGAGTCATACCTACAAGCGAGAGACGCATGGCCCTATCTCGATGATGAAACATATGAGGAATGCGAGAAGGATACTGAGCGATGGAGCGGTTACACATGCGGGCCTACAGCGCTTTACTTTGCTGTGACTCTTGGGAATGAAAGTATTCTCCGCAGATGCATTGATAAGGGTGCGGATCTTGAGGCTCGTGATGGTGATTTGAACACGGCGCTTCATATCGCTGCGTTTGACGAGGATGATTCCCATATGGTCAAAGCCCTGTTGCAGGCTGGGAGTAATGTGGCTGTTGTGAATGAGGAGGGTCTGACACCACTGGCTATTGCTGTTGTCCACGGCAACTTGGATTCGGTCAAGCTCTTGATTGAGTTTGGTGCTGATATCAATCGGGTTGATGAAGAAGATTTGAGGCAGTATGTGGAGGAGAGACCGGCAATTGCCAGGTATTTGGTGGGGCTGGGTGTTGAGATGCCTGCGGGAGACGAAGACGACGATGAGGATGAAGATGAGGATGATTAGGCTCAGGTTCTAACAGTGTCATCGCGATCTCACACTTTGACTGGTTCAACAAGATCATCATTTGCTGCTCATTGTTTGAAGCTTCTATGTCTATTGGTAGTGGTACATCCTCTACGTTAATAGAGTACCGTGACATTTTCCGAGGGCTTTTTACACAACTTCCTAAAGCCCTTTCAGATCACAACAACATCATCGAACAAACTTGATAGAAATGATTTTGCAGGAAGATACGCCTGACCGATCCGCTGATACTTGTCACCTCTACCCGGTACTAGACGTAGGATCAGGCAGCATAAATCACCTGTCCCAGATGAGCTGAATGCTAAGGCTCTGAGTGGAACACTCAGCAACTCAATGTTAGAGAATTCCAAAGGATTCGTATCTGCATCGAGTAAGAATTCCTGACGAGAAATAGGGTCGAGCACAATCGCGGCTGATGAACCGTCCGTCTGGGGTGAGGAATACACCACTACCCGAATGGTATACCCTTGAAGGGTGATTGAGGCTTCGGTGAATTCTCCATATCGATCGTTTCCAGGCAAAGTGAAGGTGATGTCGGTAACTTTAACATGAAGCTTCACCGCTCTACCCCACAAGCTGACTCGACCTTCTATCGAAAGCCATGACCAAGAGGGGATGTTCCTCACGGCAGGTCTAAAATGAGTAGTCGTCTGCTGATTTGATCTAGGGAAGGATTTCAAATCCTTGAACTCAGACCACCAAAGCAAGCTACCCGGCAAGGTTTCTTCCCATATTCCACAGATATATCTGCCGAGCATTCCGCAGCAATCGATTTGCTTGGCGATAGAGGCCAAGGCAGGTAGCCTATCTGAGTTCTTCGTGATATCTCTTGCACTGTATTGAGCGGCAATATCGTACCAGAATTCCATTCTTTCCAAGTTACATCCCCAGTCGATAACGTGCTGATACTTGGTTTTGATAGTTTTTCCTACACCAAACTGTGGCCAGGAGGTTCTGTCGTCGCTCAAATCTCCACATTCGCAGGTTGCATAGGACCGGCACTCCCATACAAGTTCGGAGCTTGTAAAATGAACAATACGCTTCGCAAGCATTCGTTCTTGAAAGGCCCAGGCTCTGGTGAACAGCGGGAGACCTTCAGCTATCCAGTATTGTTCGCCCGTTTTCCATATATCGTGTTTATCTATCTCTCCTCGATGAGCGGAGACGGAAGCTTTGATAGTATTCCCGGCTGAGGACTTAAATTCGATCCTTCGTGCTGCTTCTCTGTCGGCAAACAGTCCACCGTTTCCATCCTTGGCATACGCAGCTGCAATTACAAGGTAGGCACCGCCGTAGACCTCGCCCATCTTTCCGCATTCCTTTTCCCAGTCAGCCTGGTCTCCTTGAATGATACACAAGGAATCGATCCATATGTATTCATAGCCGAGACTAGCCGTTAGCTCTATTGCATCTTGGAAAGTCCTGGTTAGACTAAAAACACTCATGGCTGCTGATAAACGTTGTTCAAGATTGTCCCGATCCAAGGTCGGTATTTTCTTTGCTTGTTCCTGGGTGCCCCAGCAATGGCTCAATGCAGTGTAAGTGTACTCGGCATCCGAAGTATTAATAAGGAGAACACTGAGCTCCGAGCCATGGTTGACGATTTTCAGTAGCCGAGTAGGGTTTTCGATCTTATTGCCGCTTTTATTCAAGAACATAGCAGCTCTCGATTCTCCACAGTCCTCGTGACTTGCGCAAGATAAGATCTGATCTTTGATGAATTTCAGGCATTGTTGGCTTTTTGGATCTGACGAAGGTACATTCCGGATGGTGAACTCTGGCCATGGGATATCCCCTTCCGCCTTTAATAGTACAATTAGTTCTCGAGTTTACCCACGTATGAAAGGCTCTCTTACCAGGCCTGAGATACTTAATTGTAGTTTTTTTGTCTGACTGTTGCTTGCTGACGTCCAGTGGATAGAGACTTTTGCTGCACTGCTGCTTAACAGACCCCGCCGCACAACTACATGAATTTCGCCGCGGTTGTCTTGAACATCCTCGTACCAATAATCTTTGAAGGCAGAGGCGGAGAGTCCCAACAGCTTGCATCGCTGGCATCCCTTCAAGGCGGAGTCTTCAATCTCAGCAAGAGATCTTTCCATGTAGGTGCAATAGGTACCCCGTCTACAGATATCACACTCTAGCATTCTCACAGGCCTTGGGGAGTTGGCGTGATCCATCTCAGCCTCTACAGCGATTGTGGTGCTGAAAGCTGATGCCGAAAAAAAGAACTGTTCTGGACGGTGGCTTTTTAATGAGGAGTGATATTTTTACATTTTGTTGGGTACCAAGGCAGCAATTGAGCCGCAGCGTGATTATGATGACTTAAAGGGTAAGTCTTGCGAGCCAATAGAGCTTATCCTGTTGGTAGTGAAATGCAACGGTCATCTTTCCGTCTCTCCAAATTATCCCGAGCCTGATTCTGTACGTACCAGCGCGATAACTCACCACTACCATCGACGTGAGAAGCTTTATCACAATCGTCCCAAAAGAAGCTCATCAAAGTTCAAATGAAAAGAAATCAATTCTAATCGCTAGTCTATGATGTATCTATGATGTTTATCTCCAAAATGTTCCTACAGAAATTTAATACCCTCCGCCTTCTCATAAGCATAAGGCACACTAGGCGTCTTCCACTCAAGCGTACTCTCATCGCTCAATCGACAAACAGGCTTAAGAATACTCAACTTCTTACCATCAAAAGCACTCTTATCAAAGTGCTGGTAAAAGTCACTATCCTCAGCAACAACATCACCCAGAACCTTCTTCCAGCCATTCCAGACAGTGAGAAGAAGATCAAGAACGTGGTGTGAACCGCGCATTTCGCCCCATTGGAAACGCTCGGCGCATTCAGCGACGGTCTCAGGAGAGTAGAGTCCGACGTCGGGGCGGAGAGCATAAGTGTTTACGGCCACTAGGGAGGCGTGGACGGCGTAGCTTCCGCCCTTGGTTGCACGGTCGCGCAGGGCGATGAGGGTTCCTACGGCGCCGAGAGCACCGGTTGTCATGTCGCTGACGGGCAGAGAGGGGAGAACAGCTTCGTTGTTGGGCAAGTTGAGGGACTTTCCGGTGACATACGCCGAACCAGCAGCCGCATCAGCGATTTGTTGCCAGCCGGGTCGTTCAGCGTAGTAACCATCAGGACCGTAGCAGTTCTCCGAAACATGAACAATTCCTCGACCGCGCTCACCAGCCATCTTGAGAATGTCATTCAAACCAAGACCGTACTTGGGCATCTTGTTCATACGGAAGCCTTGGATGAAGACATCTGCCTCGCTGATTAGGGACTTGATGATAGCAGCTTCTTCAGGCTTGCGCAGGTCAATGGCGATGGTGCGTTTGCCGGCGTTGAGAGTGAGTTGCATAATGTTGATATCAGGAAGATGAGGAGGGTTAACACGGATGACATCAGCGCCGAAAGAAGATAGAATAGCACCGATTTGAGGACCGGCGATGACACGGGTCATTTCGACGACCTTGATACCAGCGAGAGGACGCTTGTCTGAAGAGTTGAAAGGAGGGAACGCGACGGGTGGTGTAGGGATAGCCTGAGGTTGAGGCTTGACGTTGATGAGAGGATGAGCAGCGAGGGACTTGCCCATCTCGCTCTCGTTCCATTGCTTAGGAGTGAAGACGACACTACCGCAGTTGCCGTTCATAAGGTTGGTGAATTCAAGTTTCTCAGGTGAGAGCTTGCTCGTGTACTTGGCGATGTGAGCGGCGGCTTCTTCGTTGGAGGAGATAGCCTCAGAGGGGTTGACGCCAATGGACTTGAGGACAGGCTCGGCGTTCATGGAGCCGTGTAGAGAGTACCAAACTTCAGGATCAGAAGTAGGATAAAGACCAGTAGTGCGATACTTCAAAGGTGTATCAACCCAGCCCTGTTCCCAATTCGGCAACAGTTTCTTAATCTCACCACTCTTAGTAAGTGAAACAACATCCTCACCACCAACATAAGCCGTAGCAATATTTCCAAACCACAGACCAGCTTGTGTTGTGTTGACAGTGATCTTGCGCTCCTTGTTCTCCTCCCCGCGAATAGTGAGGATTTCATCAGCGACTACACCGGCCATGGCGTGTAAGGCTGCTGCGACGGAGACAGCTTTGATGGGGCCGGGAATTACGGGGTATGATTCACCCTCGAAGTGGACTTTTGAGAGGATGGATTCATCTTGGGTGAAGGAGGGTGTTTGGGAGGCTATGAGGCGGAAGATGCGGGATGTGTCTTCGGGGACGGGGGTGAAGGTGCGGTCGGTGTGAGTACCGGGCCCGTAGACGTCTGGGATTCTTTCCTCAGCCATGGTGATGTGTGAAATAGAAGTAGTATTGGATATTATTAATGAAATGATGATATTATGATGAGATGAAATGATGTGTTAGATGATAATTGTTTCGATACGGATATGCTAGTGATATATGTATGGCTCCTCGACACCGACATTTATGCATCTCAAAACCCTTCATGCATCCCTCATCTACCGACAAGTCTCAACCAAGCGGATCGACCCGAAAACCAAGAAATCGGCAATCTTCAAACGCGAGCGCGAGCGGATCTCCCGAGCTTCAAACATGAAAAACAATGGAGAAAGTGGATGATGTAACACGCGGCCTGAATGTAACATGAGGCTCAAACGCGGAAAGAATTCCTCAGGTCAAAACGTCAGAGTGGAGAACAACGTTTTTGCATCGCACTAACTACCACGTACCTCGATAGAAGTCTTCTAGAAACATTCTGCAGAAAGATGATCGATGATTTGTCGGTGTACGGAACGTTTGGCCACGTGGATTGGTTATGAGTTCATCGGCCTCGGATCCGATGATGGGGCAAAGTTGGTCCACTTTGTCCCTGAACTACCGACGCATGACGCAGGGCACGCTAAAGTAAATGCCGAAGTCGCGAATATGCGGAATACACAGCGAAAGAAGATGCAATTTGGATGCTCATGTTAAATGTGATATGATAAATACTGTTGCATGTCACGTCTGGATTTGCTCACCACAAGTCTTGGCTACAATAATCATTTTTATCATCATGTCAATTAACACTGTCGCAATCATCGGCTGCGGCGCAATCGGCGCCTCATGGTCGGCCCTCTTCTTGGCCCAAGGTCTCAAAGTCCAAGCTTTCGACATCAATCCCGCATCAGAAACATACCTCCGCAACTTCATCCGCGATGCTCTCCCCGTCTTATCATCAATCGGTTTAGTCAAGAACACCAACGCCAAGCCAGAAGATGTAATCTTCACAACAACCATGTCTGAAGCCCTACAAGATGTTGATTTCGTTCAAGAGAATGGTCCTGAACGAATTGATTTCAAAAGGAAGCTTTTCAAAGATATGGGAGAGATGTTGGGGAAGGATGTTATTATTGCTACTAGTTCTAGTGGTTTGACTTGTTCTTCTATCCAAGAGGGTTTGACTGCTGAGGCAAGGCCGGAACGATGTGTTGTTGGTCATCCATTTAATCCACCGCATCTTATTCCTCTTGTCGAAGTAGTCGGCGGCGCACAAACATCCCCAGAAATCATCACCCGCACAATGGATTTCTACACAGCCATGGGCAAACAACCAATTCATCTGAAAAAGGAAGTCCCCGGGCACGTCGCAAACAGAATCCAAGCAGCCGTCATGCGCGAAGTCTTCCACATTCTACAGCAACAAGTCTGCGACGTACAAGACATCGACGACGCAGTATCATACGGTCCTGGATTACGCTGGGGTGTAATGGGACCGAATACTTTGTTCCATCTAGGTGGTGGGGAGGGCGGTATTGAGCATTTTGCTGATCATTTGCTTGGACCTTTGCAGACGTGGTATGCGCCTGAGAATCCAGTTGTTGATGAGGGTTTGAAGGAGAAGTGGATTGAGGGGACGAGAAAAGCTATTGATGAACGGGGGTATGGGGATTTGGTTAAGCAGAGGGATGAGGAGCTTGTTAGGTTGTTGAATGTTAGGAAGGAGTGGGATGGGTATGCTAAAGAGAAGTCATCATAGGCTTTGCAGGATTGTTTAGAGACTTAGACATAGATACTTAGACTAATATTGCTGAATTATACCATTGTTCAATACTCCAAGGGTCCGATCGCCGAAATGTTCTTATCAGATGCCACAAGTTCTAACTGATAAGCAATAAGCTACAGCGACCAGATATCTCTTTTAGTGGCAGTACTTCTGATCGCTTTTAAGATTGCCGTGGTGGCAAGTCTCTTATCGATAGGTGAGCTGATAAGATAAGAAAATGCGAGTCTTGAGAACACTCGTCGTGTACAATTGCGATGCAAAGACATGCCATTTCCAACGTCTTTGTGAAATCCTTTACAGGATTACCTTAAAAATAACTTTAAATATAGTTCTTATTTGGAAGCTGTTGTTGTCTTCCAGTCTCTACATAATGAAAATGTTGAAGGCGATAAGTGATTTTCGGTGTTCTGTCCAACATGGACTCTTCACATTAAGTCTTACACAGACAAGACCGTCAATTACAATCACTACTCATTGACAAATCAAGTGATCAATAAAAGTGACTGCTTATTACGACACCCAGCAATTAAACTTGTCCCCATTCCTGACACCCCATGCCAGAATTCTTCTCAAAATCTTCATTCATCAAGGTTACCCTAAGTCGTGATGAAATCGACGATCTCTACGTCATAATTCCGCAGTGGAGCCAAACCTCGGTATCCACTCCTCCGGTCGCTCCACTTATCACGGTAGCTCTGGCAATGCAGCGGTGTCCAAGAAAAAAAAGTCGGTCTCTTCGGGACGCGACGCACGGCCTGGTAGTATCCACTTGTTCGCCGACGTTCGGCGCTATGATGAAACATTCTGGAATTTTGCCTTGTTGGGTTATACTAAGTACTGACTGTCGCCAGTAGCTGAACACTTTCACTGTCTAAGGATACTCTGCTCTTCTATTGAACATTTAGCATTGGCACATAACCACATATACCTAATTGTTCAAGATTCTTACACCTTCACATTCATCATGGGCTCACTAAGTCTACCCCGTCTATACATCCTAGACACCGGCCTCATCAACTTCCCCAACCAACAAGGCCGTATCGTCTCCTGCAACACAGATGGCTCCGACCTCCGTACAATCTTCGACAACATGTCCACCATGCCCGACGGCATAGCAATCCACAACAACTACATGTACTGGACAAACATGGGCCCAACCTTTAAATCAAACGACGGCTCCATAGAACGTTCCCGTCTTGATGGATCTGGACGCACTACCATTGTTGAATCAGGCATCATTGGCGTTCATACCCCCAAACAACTCACTATCGCGCCAAAGAGTGGGAAGCTTTATTGGTGTGATAGAGAGGGTATGAAGGTTATGCGAGCTAATCTTGATGGATCGGATGTTGAGGTTCTTGTTTCGACAGGGAGCACGGCGCAGGATAGGGAGGATATGTGTCGTTGGTGTGTAGGTATCACCGTGGATGAAACAAACGGATACTTCTACTGGTCCCAAAAAGGTCCTTCGAAAGGAAAACAAGGCCGTATCTTCCGCGCACAAATCAACAACCCCTCTCAGATCGAAGTTATGATGATCAGCCTCCCCGAACCTATCGATTTGGAGATTGATGAGGAGACGCAAACTTTGTACTGGACAGATCGCGGTGATCCACCAAAGGGAAACTCTCTCAACCGCGCTTACGTGGGTGGAAGTGAACCTTCAGAAAGGGAAATCTTGGCAAAGAGATTACATGAGACTATTGGTCTTGCGTTGGATAAAAAGGCTGGTGTGGCGTATGTCACGGATTTGTCGGGGGGTGTTTATGAGGTTGGGTTGAAGAGCAGGGAGAAGAAGGTTTTGTTTGCGGAGTTGGGGGATTTAACTGGTATTGCTTTGGCTTAGATTTGGTGTCCTGAATTAGGTTTAGACTTATATCCCTATCAAATAGATCTAGACTTCCTTCTGTATGATCTTTTGGAAAGCTGAGTGCACCTTTGACCATGTGGTAACCCTGAGCAGTGGAATTTACGACGGAATCTGAGTTTGGTGAATGCTCCAGGCACCGAAATATGGGTGGAAGTGAGGACTTTCATAAAACTCTGCCACCGACTCAGGCATATGAACTCGCCCATTATGTTTTGACTTTTCGATAATCAAATATCAAGCCTTCTGACCGGTTGCAAATTGACACCTGTGCATGCAGACTCTTAACCTTGATACCGCCAACACGTAGATGTGCGAAAATATTAACTTTAGGAGAATATACAGAAGCCCTTCGTCCCTCCATTTCTTCCTTGTCAGATTCATTTACCTACAAAATTCCCATCACCGTATTCACGATCCTCCACCTCTCACCTTGCAATAATGGAAGAGCAGAAGAAAAACAAGGACACACCGCAAGCCAATCGCGGGGCTCCTGCAGTAAAATCTACTTCCTTGTCTTTCGTAGATGGCCCTTTCTTCCTTGCACCCCCTTACGTCCATCCTCCCTCATATGGGGTAATTGGTACAGTAGGCTAGGATCTTTTGTAACACATACTCATCTGTAACGCATCCGTACTAACCACGTTGTTATAAACTAAATAATTAACACTCGTTGAAACAAGCTCTTTTGATCAGAGTACAGTATGTTCTTTGGATCATCGTTGAGTTGTTCATTCATTGCAGCCGAGCCATCCTCAATAACTTCGAAACGGCCGCGCCTTTCAAAACGAGTCTCGTGCCCTTCCACTTGTACTAGTGCCAGCCCTATACTCATATGAGGTTTCCATTTAGGTGCCAGATCAAGCAGAAATACGGGTTGTGGTGTCATTTCGATGTCCCAAGCTATATGCACCAGTAGGGTATTCTCGGCTGTTCTGCTAGGTTTATCAGGACCGAAATACTGCTCTTCCCAGAAGGCTTCCTGAATGTGACCTTCTATGACGAGGCAGGCCAGATTCTCAGTGTGCTTCTCCGAGGGGACGATCTTCACTGTATCCCCAAGATCCCGGAGCCATGCCCCACTATCATAGATAACTGCTTCAGGTAAAGTGGCCCACGACCACGACGGTCCATACTTGCGACATCGGCTCAGTTCCTGACCACCTAAACCTAGCGGCTTCTTTTTCTTCCAAAGAAGTTGCCTGCTAGCATCAGATTTCCATATTCCTTCGACAAAATCCGACGTTCTCCATCCCACAAGGGGTGCTAAACGTAAGATTGTTTCATAGAACGCTGGTATTCTATCCTTAGGCTGAGTATATTGGCGGCTTGAGTAATGCTCAATGAGTTGCAGCCAGGCTTGAACCCTGAAATTCTTCTCCACAAGATTCTCGTCAGGATATGAAGAAGGCGAGAATGCAACATGAAGTTGGTAGTCGAGATCGTCATCGTCAAGTGAGACACGATACTCACCACCGTCGACTAAATCAACACATTCTTTGCAGTTCCACCTAATCTGCCGGGATCCAAAAATAATCACTCGTGAAGATACAAGGTACTCCTGAAAAGTCCAAATTCGCATATCCACCGGATTCTTATCTGAAGCACAGTTCAAATTCTTTTCGCTGAAGAGCAAGGAGCCCTGGCTCTCATCACCAGAAAGGTTCCATTTATAATGTAATTCGAAAATGCTTCCATAAGATTGATCAATGCTCCGAGGTTGAAGAAATCCCTCGTCACTCTGTGAGGCGCTTGCTGCTGAGATGAGGATATCGGCCCGTTTGTAAAAGTCGACCATAGTATTTAATTGATCGTTTATTTCAACCGGGTCATCCTGAACAATGCAAAACGCATCTAGCCAAAGATATCGATGACCGATCCTTCGTGTGACTTCCACTAGTTCTCGTATCGTCCGTGGCAGGCTTGTAAGCTCCAATCCATAAGACATCCTGGACCCTATATTTGCCTGAGTTGTCCGAGCTTGCTGAATGGCTTCCGCTTGAGGGCCACTGCCCCAAGCATAACTAGCGATGGAATAGCTTTCCTGGGTATCATCGCTGGTTGCGAACAAGTGCAAAACAGGTTCATTAGAGTGGCCAACATCAAGCAGTCGCTTTGGCATAGCAAACCTTTGTCGATTCTCTTGGATGACTTTATTGCATTGCAAATGGTTATTTCGACAATCGTCGAAAATTTCCTTGATCCAATCAAAGCTTTCAGCTGATCCAGGGTCCAGGTTTAGAAGCAAGGCATGAACAAACTCAGAAGCAGAATGGTCTATTGAATAATGTGAGCATAGAATTCCAACAGTGAGAGTGTAGTCTCATACCCTCTGAGGCAAATGGACACAGCATATCTGCAGCCTCTTCGTCCTGTCCAAAATCTTGCGTGATCATCCAACGTGTCCGTAAACCTGCCAATGATTTATCTGAGTTGATACAAGGATATAAGATCAGGTGATGTGGTTCTCGAAGAAACGGTCGAACCAAGTTGTCGAACTTTCGTTGTAATGACTGGAAGAGAATGCAACCTAACGACCCTTTCTCCTCTACCTCTTTATAAGAAAACTGCGTTGTAGGATTATCGAAGGAAAAATCATTTGTTATCAACAGTTCCTGGCAAGAAGAGCAAGTATGGGGTTGGAGTGAAGGGAGTGTTGGTCCAACCGTAGGTACAAGTTCTGTCATCCTGAAGCTAACAAATATCGCGTGAGTCTGATGACTACTTTGTGTAAAACGTAAGAGAAAGGCTTACTCTTTTAAATATTTAAAAAGAAATTCGTTAGTTATGGATGACTGGAAATAACCTCAAGAGTATTCGATTTTAATATGTTTGAGGAGTTGGTGAGTCTATAGTTTGTGCGGAGAGTTCATGGCCATATTGTATCACGATTGCTCGCTGGGAAGTCTGCCTAGGCCCAAGGTGAGCGGGGTAAGGCAGAATGAAGCGATGATATGATGAGTGAGTAATCTTTGAAGGTCAAATTGGGAATAGATCACCCAAATTGCAAATATTAGGCGCAGTTAGCCCACCTCCATTCTGAGAACGCATATTATCAGCCTACATCAGCGAGTGAGGGGAACGGTCAACTGTTGGCCCGCCATATTTTGAGGCTAACCATGCGTTTATCGCCATCCAGTCAGTAAGGCAAAGCGGCCTGTAAGCCACGAAGCCACAGGTCTCTAGGACTACACCTTCTTTGAAAATCAGAACTCATGGGCATCAGTGGTCCGCGACAGTTATAAACAAATGAAGCGGAACCCAATGGCGGCCAATACATGGGCGCCCGGGCGCCCGGATGAAAATTACACCTAGGTATTATTCACAGGCGATTAGCCGCACCTACCATTCATGCCCCCCATGCTCGCTACGCCTACCTTTCCCCCCATGCTCACCATGCCCTCCCAATCGATCGTTTGCCACGTACAAAAGAATAACTTCATCACCCTCCCACCCCGCCCAACCCCCCCCCCATCGTGCTCGAATTCCACGCCGTCAATCTCGCAACATCCCACGACCACACGCCCTGGAACCCCGAGATCGAGAC
>JAPHDB010000262.1:0-24927 GCA_030772735.1 Fusarium sp. MBC 181 | reverse complement strand
AAGAGACGAGATATGAGTTGCATGACGAGAGGACACATGAGATGCATGCGCAGAATCTGGTTGAGTTACCTGCTGATTATGGGAGGGTTGACGATCGGGCTGCGGCAGGGTATGATGGGGCATACAGGACATTCAACTCCGGTTCTGGATTGTAAGCTCGCTCTATAAAGTGCAATTGCTTATAATATGGGTGATACTGGGCATGTATAACGTGGTTGGCTGCTGCTGCATTTTTAATAGACGAAATTAATTATTACAATTCTTCGACAACATTCCATTCACTCAAAACAGCAGCTGATGTTTAGTCTTTCGTGTTTTATAGAATCCAGCCACAGGCCAACCTGTTGAAGGATATTTTCTCACGTGTTTCGGAAATCCAACTACGGTAGGTGTTATAAAGTTAATTTAAGATGTAGAGGATGCTGATTAAAGCTAAAGGCTATGATTGAGGATCTGAAGGCAAACTTTACAACATGGGATAGTCAAAGGCATTCACAAACTCCACAAACCGAATTCGACGATGATTCCTACGATTGTTACGCAGAAACTGGGGCTCCAAGCTATAATGGAACAGAAGGCGATTTCGATAGCGCTCCATTTAGCTCACAGGCTTATTGGGGGCAGTAATACATTATGATTATAGGAAAATTTAGATAAAGCTGCTAATGCGAGATATGTTGGCAGTAAGCTGGACAGCATAATAAAAGGCATTTTTAAAACTTACTTAGATAATACTTAAAAGGCCACAAATGATAGCTCGTTGTTCTATCCACTGTCTGTTTTTATTATGGCGCCTGACCTCGTATCGATGGAGGCATTGTTATCTATGTTCTTGGCGTTGGATTTAGAAAAGGCAGCCCCGGTACTCTATAAATCGTTATAGGACATAAACTATTTTCTAACTTGCCTCTTATTCCGTCCATCTACCTATAATACTCCCAAAGCACACTTTCCGAAGCTGACTTAATGTTCCAGCCAATTTTCATCAACATTTACAACTAGAACCTCCGAGAGTCCGAAACCATGCAATCCGATCTTTAATCTGCGCTCTCAAGTCATGCATCTCTTTCCACTCATCTGGTCTGTAGTCTGGAAGTCCTGAGCCTGCTGCTGATATGTTCTCAGCGCCAAGGCGAGCATCCACCGCACGGCATTGCCGTTCAAGGAAATATTAACACAGCTGCAAAGCCGTGACCAGTCGAATATCATCAATTTCATTATCTAAGACTCGCGATTCGGTTGTCTTATCAGAAGTTTGTCGCATGATAACAGCGTCGTTCTTCAGGTCGTCCAGGACCACTGAGAATGTGCCGAGGAAGAGTGTCTGACAGGCTACCAGAAGATGGTGCGTCAAACTGGTTTGACATGACCCTATAGGGTTTCGGGTTCTAACCTCCGCCTGAAGAGACCACGCTGCATTTGTGAGCTCGGACGAGCATGGTAATAACCTAAGAAGAATATGGCCGGTTCCGTCTTGAATCTCTGTGGTAGGACATCCAGGAACGCTCCAAAACCGTCAGAGCCTCTCCGAGACTGTAGAAGCCATGCTGCAACGTGCCTGAAGACGGTATCGTTGACTGTGGTTTCAGGCCGTGGTGAATGGGTATCCCAGTGTAGCTTTGACTCTATTCGGGATTGTTTGGATTGTAGGCTGTTTTTGTAGAGGATTTACATCCAATGGAAGAGCTCAGATAGCTGGGCTACGACGGCATCAGGCACATAATGTCTGGAAAGCGTGGGTTCGGATCTAAAGTCATGAAAACTACCAGAATGAGACAGGCCCAACAGGATGTCAAGACCGGCATTCTTCGTATCTGTTGGGTTATCTAACGACAATGCCGGCAGATCAGTGAATTGGTAAAAATCTTGATCACAGGCTTGAGTATGTCCCTCATCGGAAACCGACCCATGACTTGGCCAAGTTTCGCTGACCAAACTCGGGAGGGGCCCTGAAGTAGATTGAAAGTCCATAATCATGTCAACCCCGTTACCAAGTGACCCAGCATCCATAGAGGCAGGAGTCAGCGGCTGGAAATTGCTCGTCTCGGCATGGCTGCTATAAGCTTTTGGGGTAGTTGGTCGCACAGATTTCCCTTGCCGAGGAACAGATCCAACTACGCGTTTGTGGCGATTGAATGTCGGACGACCTTTGGGAAGACTGAAGCTGTAGACACACTGAGTTCCGTGTCGAAGGCATCGGCTGCATACACCACTCTCACTGCTGTCAGAAGGAGTGCATCGCAGTTTCTGGTTATGGCATCGGTTACACGACTGGCGTCGTGGAAGAGTGCTTGTCGACGCAGCAGATAGAGATAGAGGTGTTGGTTCTGTGTTCGAGATCATCGTGCAGAGACGTGTGTAATAATGATAGTAAGCTAAGTAAGCTCCTTCGAGTTGGCTTGGCAGGAGGAAATATTGACGGTTTTGGTCATTACATATCTAGTATCAATAAGCTACCTCAACAACTACCTCTGAGCCCTAATAATACTTACTAGATTTATATCCAGTCGCGGTTTGAAACCCGCTGTGGACCAGATTTGTGTGATCAATGCACGTTTTTAGGAGTCCTTACATGCAGATAAGCCGCCACTTGACAAATTCAGTGCCACGACGACTGTTTACAGGCTACACAGCCGTCGAAAACTTCTTCTGGTGGTAGATAGTTTATTACATGGATCGACCGGATGCATCCACTTGAAATGCATTTTATCGACAAAAAGTTGGGGGTGACCTGAATCCGTTTGGGTTAAATGGCTTCAGGTCGTCATTTCATTAGCGTGTTTTTTTTACTATGGGCTTTCAAATGGATTCAGAGCTGAATCTGCCGCGCAGCTAGGATAGGCGCGCAGACGCTACAGCCTCGTCTCCCGTTTTTATCATAGCATGTTATTGATAGAGACTCGAGCCATTGAAGAATCTGTCTTGCCTTCTCATTACTGGCGCTTTGAAAGCAAGACTCGACTGTGTGATCAGGCTCAGGCTGGCCTCCCTTGGCGATGAAGTATAGCTGGCAACCGACGAACTCCTACCACTCGAGCGTCTTATAGACTCGAATTAGCCGATCATGAAGAAACCACTTCTCCGATCTTACTGAGGAATATTTATGTAGGAATTGCAGGACAGCCTGACGTTCCTTAATCTCATCGTGTGAATATGGCTTATGTGGGTTTCCAAAGAGCTCTGGAGCTTCTGGTTCTGTAAGAGAAGGACTTATCTCATTGACTGACGATGCAGCAATATAGCAAATACGTCTTCACTTTGCAGGCAGAGATGTTATCTGTCTAACCTTACCAGGGCTTAATGGTTTCTATTTACGCCCTCAGCCTTCAGCGCCAGCCCTCTTCTGGCAAGATGTAAGTTGAATTTCAGCTATCGATCTTTCTGATGTCTCTCCTACGCTCTCGGCAGTAACGTTAGGTTAGTGCCTAAGAACTCGCTCTCAGTCACTTTGAATTTATGCATTCATTCTTGGTCCCAGTTTGCTAGGCAAGTAAAGGAACTCATGCCACCGGAGGGATGCCCATTCATATAAGTTAAGGAGTTAGGGCTGCATTGTAGTCGGGAACGCTCCATTAAGCCCATAAGTCAATCCACACTAAAGAGGGCAATATCCACTTTGCCAAGTAAAGACGACATTTTAATAAGTGTCCTTGCTTCAATTATTAAATCAATTAAATAATTGAAATACCTCATACATATGCTTCTCAGTTATACCAATGCAGATATACTAAAGAAGTTAAGAGTTTACTGCAAACCCCTAGACCTTAAATATTACTTTTTGAAACACGTTCGTAAAGCAGCTTATGTGCCAGGGCTTGCTATTGGAGAACAAAGACTGTATCCGGAAGAGCAATGGCAATAAACTCTGACCTATTATAGCTAGGCCATTACCACCTCCTCGCTCTCTATCCAACAAGTCAATAAAGGGACAAATATAGGTGCAGTATTTAAATAATACTAACGCAAGCTCAGCTAGAAGAAAACAGATAACAATAAATTTCCAGTTAGTCAACCTCTTAGCTTTATAATAACAGATCATATAGATAAAGTACCCTTTGTAAATATAAAGACCTCTGGGCCTAACTTCATCATTCTCAACCTAGAGGCTAAAGAGCTCTAGCCATTGTGGCTACTGGCCTCCTGTTAAGGACATTGCTAGCCTAAGAAGCTCCCAAAAGTCTTCTTCTTTCTTAAGGTACCGGTTAACCTCTAACCAGTCCCAGCGATCATCTCGCAACAGGCACCCGTGCCGGGCTATGCAAGCACGCTGGAGGAGCTCCAGATATGCTAATATTGATACGCACGGACAGAAAGTGCAGAATGTAAGGGTGATTTTTCGGAAGAACATCGGTGAAAATCAAGAGCAGTCTAGGTTGGCACGGACGAAAACTGAATAATGCGACGCGTCAGTAGGATAGATGCATGCTCTTGAGTCAGGCGTTGATCGTACTCAGGATCATTGTCCCCTCGCCACATCTGCGGCAGTACCTTGGCACGTTTAATTGCCTCTGAGGATATGATACGTTTGAGATTGGGGGGCAGTATTGACGACTTGTTGACGATGAGGTAAAGCTCGTCGTATAAAGGCTGGGCTTCTTGGGGCAATGCAGATTCCATATCTGGGGGTTTATGACATGAACTGGCGGGTCTAGTTGCTTTAATGTAGCAGTAGTTGTATGTCGTTTTGATGGTGATTGGCGACGTCGTTTAGAAGGAGATGGCGAGAATGCGCGACTAGCAAGATCTGCTGCAAAGGAGGAGGGATTGTTGATCCTGAATTGCGTATTTTGGATATCATTGAGCGATCGAGGTGTTTGATCCAGATCAAGAGGCACCGTGGAGGTCCTTTTTGACGGGCTCGACATCGGACTGATGAGATATCCAGAGCTATTAATGTCTTGGTGTTTTCGCTTGCGCGTTGACTGTTGCTCGTCGTTTTGACAATTCTCACTATTTGAAACTTCGTCTAGCCACACTTCAATGGTTTTCTGGTGCATGTTGAATTACGGGCCACGGGCCGTGGGATGCTTGGTGAATTGGTAATGGTGATGCGTTGTGATTGTTTGGTTGTGTTGTTGGGGCAACAGTTGCGTTGGCTCCAAAATTGATTTGGCTGTCAAAGCTTGGTGGTGCTTGACTACGTAAGCAGGATGTAATTGGTGGTCTGTATTGTAAGACCGACTATCAGCAATTGACCAGCAAAGCAAAGCGAAAATAAAACCAATCACTTTTCAAGTTCATCCTGAGCCTTATCCTTTTTCCCTCATCTTTTTCCGTTTCGGACTCGTGCCGCAACAGCTGAATGAATGTTGTGCCTTGGTTTGAGCGCCGGACATTATCTTATCTTTCGGGCTATTATTGATCCAGCCGTACTTTTCCCCTTGCCCAATTGTAGCCAATCAGATACTATCTGAAATGGCCGGTATCCCGTACAACGAAAAAACGAAACCCGGCGCGTTTTGACCAAGAATGTTTGAATACTGGTGAAATTTATGGTCGCCTGGGTAGGGGCACGGACGAAAAGTAGACAATGCGGCGGGATTTAGTTCAACCTTTATACAGTAGTATTTAATGCTACTTTACGCGACATCATCAAAAGCAATATTATCATCTCGCTCCACCTATTTACGCGACTTGACCTCGAACTTCTGTGCTGGTTACATAATACCCGTTTTACCGTTTTTATTGGTTGGCAATCAAATGGACTCTACGCCAACCTTCTTGATCGATTTTACCCCTCGCAAAGTGGGGCAGATAAATCGACTCTACTACAGTCGATGAGAGCATTGGTTACTAGGACGCGTCGCGTTCTGGATACACCCCTGTTTTGATCAGCACTACTATTCCTGTATATAGAACAATGTCAAATCAACTCTACACCCTGGCCATAATCAACCCTACTAGGTTTAAAGTGGGTCAATAAAATCAACTCTACTAGAGTTGATTTAGGACTGTAGGACTAGGGTCAGGGGGCTCAAGTCTGGCCGAATCAGGATCATATCAGGATTATATCGTAGTCTTACAAGAATCTCTTATCTAATGTTATCCTAAACTTCTATTATAGCTAAGACAAGAGTTTTCTATGTCACATGCGCGTTAGCCTCTACTTTCTTCGAGGGATTTCCTTTATGAGCACCTAGGGCTTGTGTGCTGGACGTAATATTTAGTTAAGTCTCCTTTCATTAAGATAAGTGAATCGGGGCTTACGTTATGTCAGTTACTGGATGCTTGTCTATGTGATCTTATGAGCAGGCCGTCATTGAAGGCCCACAGGCGGTAATCCATGCCCACATAAATATTTCCAACTTGCACAACGCAACGTGAGATGAGTGGCCTCTAAGCTATAGAAAATTGTTTGAATGAAAAGTATAATTATCATGAAAGAGACTCGGGCATAAAAACAAGACATTCGAACAACCACTGATCCCGCCAACTCTTCATCGTCAAATCCTGCCCGCCTATCATTCCAAATGAAGATTACATGAGACAAGACTAGGCTGCTGTTGTCCTCCCAACCATTTTCCGACCGCCACTTAAGTCTGAGACAACCATTGCCTCCAAAAGGGGTCAACTCCAGCTCACCAGATTGCAGAACTAATGAGATCTTTCACCAAGTTCCCCTCACTTGCCAAGTTCCTCTACCTCTGCGGTATCATCACCCTTCATACCACGGCCCTGTCGATCCTCCCAAGAGTTGGACGGGACCCAGTGAACCGACTTACGAGCGACACTGACTTCCTCGTAGAGCTGATCAACTTGCTCCAAACTAAGCCCCTTTGTTTCGTAGACGAAGAACCAAACAAATGCAATGCAGAGAAAACAGCAGCCAAACCATACAAAGAAGATCTTAGATTGCAAATTTGCGTTTCCGTCGCCATGGTTGACCATGTACGGGGTGGAATAAGCTAGAGCCCAGTTGAGTAGCCAGTTTGTGGCGGTCGTGATGCTGAGGGATTTGGCGCGTGTCTTGAGTGGGAAGATCTCCCCGGTCACCACCCAAACGAGGGGACCCCAAGTGGCTGCGAAAATGGAGATGTAAATGCAAACAAAGGCCACAGCCGCTCGCTGTCCGGCGAGGTTCTTGATAAAGATATCACCATTATCGTACTGTCCGGTAGACAGAGTGCCACAGACAGCAACGATCAGTTGAGAGATAGACATGCCAATGGCGCCCCACAGCAGCATGGGTCGGCGTCCCCATTTGTCGATGGCATACATCCCAGGCACTGTTGACGCGACATTGATGGCTGAAGTAATCATTGAGATGACAAAACCGCTAGACACGCCTGAGTTCTGGAAGTATTTGGTGCCGTAATAGAACTGGAAGATTGTCAGTTGGCTTGAAGCTTGATAAAGGCAATTTTCGTTGAACTCACGATGAAGTTGATGCCTAAGGAACAGTCAGCAATGGTTCAAGAATCGTCAGGTGTTGCCTGAGGATGTGAAAGACATGGAGCGGCATGTAGTGGGCTCACCTGTAAGCTGCTGCAGCGCCTGAACGCCCATACCCGTGAGTTGTCTTTTAAGCATGGGGGGCTTGAAGCATTGGAGATAAGAAGACTGCCCAAGACTCATTTCGAACTCATGGTTTGCTACAACCTCATTGAGTTCGTTTACGATTTCTGGGGAATCAGCAGGTAATCTTCTAAGGCGGCTCAGAGCTTTTGCCGCCTTGTCCATTTTGCTCTTCTTTACAAGAAAGCGTGGAGTCTCTGGAAGAAACAGCAATCCGGAGAAGAGGATAAGAGACCAAGCGAGTTGCAGCGCGATGGGGATTCGATAGGAGCCTGAATCATCCCGTTTTGCAGTCGCGTTGTTTACGACGGCGGCGAGAAGAAGGCCGATGGTGATGGCCCACTGATAGGAGCCAACGATGGCACCACGGATCCATTTGGGTGCTGTTTCAGACTGATACAGAGGAACTTAGGGAGAGTTAGCCGCCGTACCACATGGTTAAACATAGTGCATACTAGTAGCAGAGATAAGACCAACACCGAAGCCAGCAAAGAAGCGGCCTGCCAGAAACAACGGAATGTCGGTCGCGACAGTGTGCAAAATAACTCCAAGGTTGAAGACCCAAGTCGAGATCATCAAACCAGGGCGGCGACCAAGCCAATCAGACAAGAGAGGCGAGGCAAGGGCACCGAAGAAAGTGCCTGCAGAGAGAATAGACACGATAGCTGATTCTTGAGATGAACTGACGTTGGGGTTTCCATCAGCATCAACGTGACCTGTACTGAATTCTCGCTGCCAGTAAGGCATGGCCAGGATACCGCTAATGGTGCCAGTATCATAGCTGCAGAACAGGTCAGTCACTTTGGGCTTATCGAGAGAGGGATGAGGTGGCAAACCCAAAGAGAACACCACCAAAGGCTACGAAGAAGCCGACGGCGATGGCAGGCCACGCTTTGCCAGGTTCATCCCGGGGCCTCGGAAGAGACACTTTGCCGGTAAGTCCCATCTTCAAAGTGATGAAGGGTACCGAGCCACTGCTAAGATGGAAGATAAAATAGTCAAGAAAAGGATGTTTGGCTGCTGTGAGTAGAGGGATTCCTGTTGCGAAGATGTTCTGAGTTGTGGAAATAATCAGCCTCTTATAGACATTTCATAGTCTTGGGATTTATCTCATCTTCATCCGAATTCTGGAGATTGCGCCCATGGAGAAACTGGAGCCAGTGTTGGTGACCTAGCCAATCTCTTTGATCGCATCTGGCTTTGAGAAAGACTAACACGAGTCGGAGACCTTCTTCTCACATGTCTGCCAAGCCATTCAATTGGATCCACGGTGATTGAACTTCACTGAAGCTGGTGTTGAGAAGCGTTGAGAAGCGTTATCACAGATCCCGGAGATATCGAAACACAACGGTGTCGAATAGAGCCAATCATCTCTCGCACCACCAAGTAGTTCATCTGTTGGTTCAAAGATTCTACAAATGAACAAGGATTACGCGTGACTGCGACATGGATAAGCAGCTTCTGCAGCGAAGCCGGGCGATTTTGACCCTGGAATGTTTCTAGAATGCGTCGGTGAAGCCGGAGCTAACTTGAACTATTAAGTCTCCGTCATCTGCATCTCTGCCCACAACAATGCAACAGTAACCGGACTGGGAACTGGGGATAGCATCATGTTGGGTGCGGGGTAGAACTGTTGGCTGTTGGAGCTGAGCTATCGTGCGGAATTCTTTGTTTGGCCATCGCTTATAAAACCCAAAGATCGACAGACATTAGGCCATGTTGGGTTTAAACAAGAGCTGTTATACCTTCCTTATACGGAGTAGATGAGGAGTCATTAAGTGAGTAGGGTACCTACCTGCAGCGTCCCCCTCACAGAAGTGGATTTGCTTCCCCCCCACGATCAAGTTATTCCCCATGGGGGTTAATCCGCCGTTCAAAAACAAGCTTGATCGACACACTTTCGGCCCATGTTACCTCATCCTTGCCAATGATCGTCCAGGGGTGTCATTTGTCGGGCCGGCAAGAAAGCACGATGTAACACTGGCCCTTGCAACTGGACTCCTCTGACGCTTAGAGGTGTGATTAAGGTGTCATCCCAGCTTCCATTCATTCACCTTCCAGAAACCCGCTAGCAGACACATCGCTTACTAGCGTCTGCATTGTTTCCAGTCGAAGCGTTGCGTTGCATTGCGAGAGGATCACTATAGTACCATGACGGCTCGGAAATCGGCTAGTCCACATGTGGTATCTTGGGAGTCCCATGCATTCCGTGAGATCGCTGTTATTACTCCGTAATCCGTACTTCCTTAGACAATAGCCTAAGCCCTGTCTAAGTTCAAGCCTGTTCTGTCCTTCCATGCATATTCCATTTCCACCATTGGGCCTGACATCCTTGCGTGCTGATCGTCATTTCCCATTTGACTTGACCTATTGTATTGGAGAACACAACAAGTGGAACTCCCACCGTGGACCGTTGGCCCTATCACAGTGTCCCTCAGGTAGGCCCGGCGGCCCGGAGTTGTTGCCCATGTCCGCGCTCGTTTAGACTCGGCTAATGCAATAAGCGCATGGTCAAGACTCAACGAGCGACTCTGAGTGACGAATCTCCAAGCTTGAGTAAGCAGTTGATCCGTGCTTCACCTCGTTTGCGAGAATTGTCAAAGCTCTGTTAGAATCATGGCACGTTAAAAACGACCAGGTTTTGAGGGAATTCCGGTCCGACAAGGATCATCTTCCGTGGATCTTACCCACTTCGAGTCATCCGATAATACCGTATGGATGGCTTTGGCTCTACGTAGCACCCGCCATATCCCCGACAATGCATGCGTGGAACGTCTTGTGCTGTGCTTCTAGACTAGGTCTAGCTCATTAGACCCTAATCACTGTTCTCCGCATGCCTCCTCCGCAACTCTATCAGAAAGTTGGTGTTTGCCAATGTACTCCAGACTCATACGCACATTCGGTTCAGGCCATGGCGCCAAAGTGATAGTACTCCGAGATTGCGACTTGTGAGCTTTGCACTTGAGATATAAAGGCTTTCGTGGAACTGCACTTAATGAAGGAATGATCAGAACAAGTCCAGCAGTTGCCCAGATCTGATTGTCTCTATCCCTCCCCTCTACTTCCCCCTCAAGTCATTATGATCTATTCAGCTCTTCTCCCACTAGCCGCCACCTTGATCGCTGGAGCTTCGCTCCCTCAATTCAAGAATTGTCATGCCAAGAGTTATCCAGGCCCTGAAAACCCGGGTTTCGAGACTGGCGATCTCAAAGGCTGGAAGGTTATCAGTGGCACTGCGTTCGGCAAGGACTCCATCTCCAGTGATGCATCCTACTGGGATGGTCCCTTTCACCAAGATGGCAAAAGATTTCTTCTCGGCACCAAGCAGGCTGGTGAGGAAGCCGTTGGCGAACTCAAGTCAAGCACCTTTAGAGCCAGCTCTGCCCTGAGTTTTCTGATTGGAGGAGGCTACGACCCTGATCACCTCTACGTTGCTCTTGTGCGCGACTCAGACGGAAAGCCCCTTCTGAAGCAGACAGCCACCAACGATGAGGCTCTCATTCGTATCACCTGGGACACAAGCAAGTGGCAGGGTCAGAAGGTACACATCCTCGTGTACGACAGCAGCACGGCAAAGTCCTGGGGCCACATCAATATCGATGATATCCGCGTTGGCTGCCATGCTCTTGGAGACGGCAAAGGCCTCTCGTTCAACATCCTCGGTCAGGCAAGCCAGGTCCCTCAGAGCTACTCCGCTTGCTCCTCCTACGCTGCCGACCCCATCAGACCCCAATACCACTACACGCCTTACCAGGGGTGGATCAACGACCCCGCAGGTCTGGCTGAGTTCCATGGGGCTCATCACCTCTTCAGTCAATATAACCCAGGGGCTCCGCTGTGGGGTCCGATGCATTGGGCACACGCTAAGAGCACTGATGCGGTTCACTGGCGCGAACAGCCGGTTGCTTTGTATCCTGCTAAAGTGAGCAATTCGAGTGATGACTCTGGTCGCTTTACTGGGAGCGGAGTTGTCGACAAGAAGAAGAATGAGCTGCGGCTTATCTTGACGGATTATATCAACCTCGCTTATCATCCTGGTGCAGTCCAGGAGAGTGTTATTATGGCAACAAGCAAAGATGGAAAGAAGTTTGACCTTGCCAAGGAACCCATTGTCTCGGGCCCTCCCAAGGGAGAAGATCCATTCTTCCGAGACCCCAAGGTCTTCCACGATCCCACAGACAACAAGTGGAAGATGGCTGTTGGCGCCACGAACGGCGAAAGTGGCCAAGTCCAGCTGTACGAATCCCGCGACCTCGATTCCTGGTCTCACGTCGGCGTTCTGTATACCGGCGATGGCAGCACTGGAAAGCTATGGGAGTGCCCCAACTTCTTCCCGCTGGGAGACAAATGGGTTCTCTTTTATGGCGGCAATGGACTTGGCTACTACGAGACTGGCACGTATAATGGAAAAACTTTCAAGAGCGAGAAGCGCGGCCTTGTTGATGCGGGCCCTTCTAGCTATGCTATGCAGTGGTACCAGGATGAAGCAGGTCGTGATCTAGCCATTACCTGGATGGCGAACTGGCCTAGTCCCAAGTGGCCAAGCCGCGTGAACGGATGGGCTGGGCAGCAGTCAATCACCCGCGAGATGTTCATCCGCAAGGATGGTGGTTTGGGTCAACGTCCGATTCCAGAGCTGAAGACCCTTGCATCTGGCCGGACTAAGAAGATAGGAGCGACAAAGGTTACTCGGAAGGGTCTCCATGTTGGTAGCTCCAACAGCGCTAGGCTCACCCTTGACTTCGATCTCGCTTCTTCAGATGCCACGTTCTTCGCCCTCTCGCTCTTCAAGTCGGCTGGTGAATCTGTCGTGCTGACATTCGACAAGAAGGCTGGAAGTCTCACCCTTGACACTACCAATGCTGGTTATGGGCAGGCGGGCAAGTGGAAGGCGTTGGTTGATATTGCTGATGGCAAAAAGTTCACTCTGGACATCTTTCTTGATAAGTCTGTGCTTGAGATTTTCGCCAGCGATGGGACGGTGTTTTCGGCTACTGTCTTTCCAAGGTATCAAGAATCGCAGGACATTAGTTTAGTCGCGAGTGGTGGTGCTTTGGCAGTGAAGTCAATTGCGCTTACGCCACTCGGCTCCAGCTGGTGCTGATTGACCCAGTTCTGGGCTGTTGGGAAAGGGTGGCGTGGTTTCGTCTGACCCTTGTACAGGGTACCATAAGTAGAAACAATGCCGCTTTGAATGGGCTCTCTCTCCTACAAGTAATGTCGCGGAACATGTGCAACGAGCGGAGTGGCGCTACTCGATTTGATTTGATTCGTCTTGTACGATGTGATGAGGCGTGACGAATGCTTACTGTTCTCCTCGGCTGGTTTAGTCTTCCCAGGTTGGCCGTTGACCCGTGGACCTGTCACCCGGAAACTACAAAGAACAAACAAATGGTACGTACCCCCCTACTCCGTCCTTGTTACGACTGGTTACCGTAACAGCGCTACAAGGCTTCTATAAGCAGCTGTAAGCACCACTGTAATTGCTCACATAGTGATTATGGCCCAATCTTTTTCCCTGTGGCTTAACGGCTTGTGCAACCGTTACAGTACTCCATCGTAGTGTTGCATTGAGTGTCCCCGCGACAATGGACAAGCTGCATGCACCATGCACCCCTGAGGCCCAGCTCAGGCCAGCCCCGTGGGGATGAGCAGATTAGTGGCCTGCTTAGACCTGCTTGGACCTGCACGTCGACGAACCCACTGGAAACTAGTGGTTCAACAAAGGCGGGGTAAAGCAATGGTTTGCGCCCTGTTGATCTCTATTAATACTGTCTCGTCTCCACCCTGAGCCATTCTCTCGTTTCTTATCGTTCGGTTACCCACAGAACCACTGTCTTGTTCATCCATGCCTTAGCCTGCTGTGTCACCATGTCAGTCCTTGGGGCATGGCCCTCGAGCCCAGCGAAACTCACCCTGGAGGCTTGGTCGCAGGGCTGTATGATTGGGGCTTTGATCATTATGATTGGTATCACCTTGGCTAATATGCGGCGCGGCGTGTTGCTGCATAAACTTATCTTGATCGAGGTGAGCATTTCTGTCGCTACCGCGTTAATACATAAGCATAACCATCTCACACATTTTGTAAGCTCCTTCTGGCCACGCCAAACGGCTTCTTTACCTTTTTTGACCCTCCGACCTGGGGATGGTATCTTTCCTCGACTGCCATTTTCCTCATCATCTCGTGGAATCTTCATAACGTCATCGCCTGGATGAAGAATAAGCCCTTCCTCTCCAAGCAAAATAACGCCATATATATCGGCACTATTATACTGGTCCAGCCCTACTGGGTCCTCGAGATCTATGCCAACTTTACCTACTTTAATACTCCCTATAATCACCTTTTCCGCTCAATCCGACCTCTTGAGGCTGTCTGCCGGTAAGCATCACCCAGAGACACTCTGCAATTCAACTGATGAAAGTTAGTGATCCTTGGTGGATTTTTACAGCCATTAACCTTTTCTGGAATATCAAATACCGTTATGAGATTAAGCCTCTAGAAATTATCCACATATCCCCCCGTTTCGGTCTTTTGCTCTTGAGCATGTCTCTCAGTATCATCTTTATCACTGTTGATCTTCTCTCCGTCACTCCCGTTATCCCGATCGGCGTTATCAATCCCTTCTGGAAGTTTGCATTTATCTTCAAATGCTTTACCGATACCATCGTCCTGGACGACTTCAAAACCGCACTAGATAAGCTGAGTCGACACAGGATGGATCAGAATTATCCGCTTCCTTTTACTAGACCTAGCAGTAGTCATATGCAGAATCAGATGCAGACCCAGATGCCAAGGCGAAGCATGGGAGATTTCGATGAAATCTGCCGGCTTGAAAGCGTACACGTGACAGTTGAGCATTTGGAAAGGGCGGACGATCCTGTGATTCGTGCTCCAGCACGGGCAGTAAGGACCTCCAACACTGGGATTGTAGAGAGAACGTACTGAAAAGCTAGTACGGTTCTGTTCCCTATGTCTGGGTAACAATAACGAGTATGAATTGATGTCTATAAGAGTTGTTAATATACGAGGGTCTTATGTGCTAATCCGTTTCACATGATGGTCTTTGCTGATTGTACCAGCCGCTACTTATGTTCTCCCGTAGAGGCGGCCAGGAAACTGCGAGGTCTATCTCTATGGGCCTAATTGGACGTATTAGAAGTCAGCAGCGATTTTCAAACGGAGCCTACCGTATTCTGGCTTCCGCTTGGGTAAAGCCTTCCCATACTTTTCAGAATCTTCACATAAATCTGGTAGTTTTTATATAATTTTAAAGACTCTACACAATCTTAGAAGATTTTTAAATAACATGGAGGAGCGTTAAGTGGTAGGATATGGCAAGTGATTTCCGTTGAGATAATTTCATGGCGGGATTCGGAATCTGTGTTGTACAAAAATAGCTAGAAATTATTTCTTACAACCAGCGTGACTAAACGACGCCAACGTCAAACTTCCCTTATCCGACACAAGCTGAATGCCACGCGCCGCTTTATTGGGATAAATTAGCCCCGATAGCACGGCCACACCGCCATTCACGAATACCTCCACTGAATTCCAATCCACATATATCACCAGCTCGACCGTATTCGTTCCTGAAGGATTCGGTGCCGTCCGCACAGCGTCGTACGCCTCCTTCGGGCCCTCCGCAAGGGAGTCCGTCGCAGAACCGTCCGAGTCTCTGACCAGAAACGCTTCGGAATTCACGAAATTGTAACCGACGGTCGTGCTAAAAGACCCGTCGGATTTGATGCGAAAGCGGACTTCGTTGCCGCTGTCGCCGTCACTCTTGGAGATCGTGGCGCGGATGACGTACGCACCTTCCGCAAGGTTGCTTGGGAGAGATGCAGTCGCGGGATCCGTTGTGATGGTCTTCCCGCCCACGGAGCTGGGAGATTCGACGGTTTCACACCCTCCTATTGGGCTGCTGACCAAGGTGGAAGAACCATTGACAGTCTTGAGCTTGATCTCCCGAACCAGACTGGTCTGGCCAGCGAAGTCTCCGTAATAAGGCAGCGTCGCTGCGTAGTCCCAGTTATTCATCCAAGCAATGGCGTAGCGACTGCCGTATCTGTCTTTCGGATTTTCCCAGCTGACCGTGGCGTAGAAATCGGGCCCGTCATCCATCCATTGTGGGAAACTGTTCGTGGCGGCGAAGCCTTTGCCGTCCCATCTTCCGATCCAATATGCGGTTCCTGTCGTCCTACCGTAGCGGTAGCCGTTCGCGCCCATGGCGAGAACCCAGGTGCGCTTTGTGGTGTCTCCGTCTAGGTCGATCTGATATAAATCTGGGCACTCGAGGGTGCCCAGGTCTACATTGGCGTCCCCAGGTAGGAAGTCAGACGTATGCGCCCAGGTCTTAAGATCTTTGGAGGTGTAGAAACCAATCTTGTTACCCTCGGCGAGTGACATAGCCCAATGCCCCGCTTCGTTATCCCAGAAGATCTTGGGATCTCGAAACGCGGGTTTGGTACTCGGGCTCGGGTTTGGCATTACAGGATTGCCCTCATAAGGGGTAAAGCTATACCCATTGTCGGTGGAATAGAAAAGAGACTGCTGTTGCACCCCATCTGCCATCTGTGTGAGCATGGCCACGACGGTATTCTTGCCAAAGCCAGCCGTGTTCTCCGAGTCGATCACGGCGCTGCCGGTTTCAATGTCTCCGAAGATTTTGTCGCTGGGAGGGTTCGGTTTGTATTTCTCGATAGCTATGCCCCGGCGAGTCCAGGACACCATGTCGGTACTCGTGATGTGGTACCATCCCGTCCCCCCTGCACCGGGGTTTGAGGTGTCCCAGTTGGAGTTGTATAGGTAATAGAGATGCCATTCGTCCCCGAGGAAGAACGGACGTTGAGGGTCATTCATCCATTTCTTCTCGGGGGTGATGTGATAGCTGGGTCGGTTCTGGCTGGCAGCAAGTGGGATTGTACTGGCGTACAAGGCGAACGACAGCAATGAAAAGAAGCGGAGCGCCAGCATCTCTGGGAAGAGTTGAAGGAATATCATCATGGTAACGGTGATGGATGTGCTTTCAGATTGTCTTGCTACCTCGTAGAGAAAACAGGGTAAATGTCTTCCCTTTGTCCATGCCTCCAGTCCCCATGAACCAACACAGTATATATACCCGCCAGATCAGATTGGGCCTGGCACATAACGAGTACGGCCCAACACCAATGAGTGGCCATCATATGACTAGACCAAAAGAGCGATATTCATTAATCTCCGAAAGCCTATTAATTCTCATTCCTCACTCCCCGACAGAAACACTGTATGATCGGATGTCTGACACACGCCAATGCCTAGGGCGATATGCGTTATGCACTCCGCAATTACTAAATACACTAACATAGCCAAATGGGCTGACTAGCATGGGAAGAGGGGATCACAGGTAACTTTGCATAAATACCTCATTTAGTTGCTCTTGAGCGACCGG
Source organism: Fusarium sp. MBC 181 (assembly GCA_030772735.1). NCBI lineage: Eukaryota > Fungi > Ascomycota > Sordariomycetes > Hypocreales > Nectriaceae > Fusarium > Fusarium sp. MBC 181. Next base: position 7,984 of record JAPHDB010000262.1, on the reverse strand, counting down.
AAAGTGGTTACTGACTGAACCAATGAGTTGAAGTAAGTACTATGTAAAATGCGGCCACCAGAGCCTCCCCCCATGCTCCGCAAAACTCGCCCGACCACTGTGGTGTTTCTTAAATGCAACCCATCTCGAGACATACATAGACTGCCGTAAAAGTCTGCCGTAAACTTCGTCATCAGCACGGGGGTTGCATTTAATCATGGATCTGACTGAAAATGAGGCCCACTCTTCAAGTGATCGGCGATAACCTGGAACAAGGGCAAATTAAATTTTCAGGACAGCTGAACACCCTAGACACCCCACTTTGTCCTGAATTGGCATGCATCACCACCAGAATACCCTCTTTTGAAGAAGACAAAGCCAAGTAGTTACCCATCAAGCCGTGTCTCCCACATTTCTTCCCCACCCACTCGGTTATTATGCCTTATCCGGTGCACGTCATTGTCGCCGTACGGGCCGCCCGTGAGATCAACTTGTCGGACCGAAGGATCCACTGAACCAGGTTGTGAAGCTTGCCGAGGGGGGCTTTCTTGCGCCAGATTTCATGCTGAACAGCATCAAAGCCACGCGCGCCATCGACCTCAGCTTCGAAAGCCTCGGGGTTTTACCCAAACAGTAGGGCTTTAACGATTTAATTAGGTGACCGAAGCGTTGTGCCCTCCGCTGCTGCGGATCGGTGCTCAGCGCCCTTGCAATCTCCTCCGTTACAGTATCCATGTTGCCAGCGTTGTCCAGTGTCATATACCCCCTTTATCAAGAGTCTCATAACACTGTAGTATCTCTTGGATCTGCGCTGCAATGTTATCCCCTGAGTGCGAAACCATCAGCTTCGGCGGTGCTACATACTATCCCGTAGTGGGCGTGCCGGTTCCTAGAGCGCCAGCCATCGAATGATATATGGGTTTTGACCCGGGATGCTTCCTTAGGTGGTCGATTACGTGCGTGTCGTGTCGCATATGGATGTCGAAAATTCGCTTTCGCACCATGGTGTAACAAATATGGGCCTTCGTCGCTGCGACCGATGGATTTAGGTATTCGACTATGCATCGAAGGCGGCAGTGCTTGGGCTGGCGAAAGGAAATATTGGCGTCGACCACCCACTCAGGAAGCAGTCTCTAGAAGTGGTCCCCATCGAAGTGTTTGATGAGAGCGTTCGTGATGGCTTGCTCTTTGGCTTTAGAAGTGTCGAGATGGAACATCTCCATAATATTTATTAAAGGAGTCTTCTCCTTCAAGTCTGTCCCAAGTGCAGGCGGCCTCTTTCCAGATTCGTCGACCAGTCTATGTCCTCTTAACAAATGCTTCTCGATATTCTAGGTGTCATCGGAAGAGAGGTCTGATATCTTGGGCTTAGGCTTCTAAAGGCGAATTCTGCAAATCTATTTCCCTTTCGTGGAAGAATCTTGGTCTTGGGTGTCGTAGCCATGTAGCCAGACCCACGAAGCTGCCTGCCAGTACGCTCAGAAATCGTAAAGCCTAGGAATTTGTTCCATGGAAAGATTTTCCAATCACCGCCGCAGAGGACCCACGTCAATAAGCGGCACACCGGATACGTCAAATTCCCAAGTCCGCTGGCGCTTGGCAGACACGTTGGCGTCCATTTGGATCCTAGCACGAAACGGGATACCTCCAATGTTTTTGCTCATGCTGTCTAGAGAGGCGCGATGTCGCAGGCTAGGCATAAACTCGACGAGCCTCAGGAAAGAGGAGCCCAATAGGCCTACGGGTATCTTCTATAATAATATCATAGTTAGGATCCCGTGGGCATTGTGTTACGGTGAATCACTAACAGGCGGCTATTACATCCGCATCCGGATGCCAAGCAATAATAGGCAATCCATCGTTTTTCCTGGGAGGTAAAACAGCAGAGGACGGGCATAGGCGGAGCCAGAACTTAGGAGCGAAGTGCGTATAGCAATCGTGAATAGAATGGACGCCTTGGCCGGATCTGGCAGATACAATAGGTAATACACAACAGCTTATGTGTTCCTGCATGAGGTTCATTTGATCTTGCAGATAGCGTGAAGTTGCGCACTGCAGTAGGTACAAATACGCCGCTTTTATCTCCATCTTACGGATAAGGTGCGGTTTCTGGTTGGACCAAAAACTTTCCGGGCAGATTATCTCCATGTACCATGACCGCAAAATTCCAAAGAACAATGGCCCGACCGTTAGAATGCATGAGATATAGTATAGAAAAGAAGACACAAGGCGTGAGTTGGGATTAAAATGGGATTGATACTCGCTAGTCAGTTAACTACGCCTTGGACTACGGTTCTGCCTAACTTTTTATATGCTTATGTAGTAATGGTTATTTTTGGCAGATTTTACTTGTCATTTTCTGACCGACACTCGAATTTGACAGACATGCACGACCATCCTAACCCTGTCCCTACTTACCTAACTGATGGGAATAGACTGGAGATAGACATACTGTCGCAGGGTAGGCATGATCTTCACGGCCTCAGGAAACAACTGCCTTAGTAATCTAGCTGTATACTTTAACTCTGCGGAATGGAATACCCCGCATAAGAGACAACTAAAGAGAACAATCAATCAACATATTTGCTGCTGCTCATTACATTCACTTTAACCCTTTAAACACGCTCAGTGCGACGCATACACGTGAGAAGTGAACAGGGGTACACGACAATTAGGAATAGAAGAGTAGGCTGTCGACGCAAACAATAATTGTCAGGTGGCCTTCCAGGTTACGGACCGCATAGCCGTAGAAGGCACAGATCAGAGACTGATGTTCTTCGTTATACAGGAGCCATCCCTCTCCTGATGATAATTCAGTGCCTTCTGGCTGACTAGCAGATTCTCCTGCTGTATCCCTCTGCCGCTCTGGCCCGTTGCTGCTAGGCAAGTCTATCAGGCGCTCTGGGGCCATATGGCTGTATTGATCATTAATCCCCTCTAGACTATAGCCAAGTCCCTATCATCAATATTATATTGTAAACTTTATCGCTCTGTCTGTTTGTTGTATAATGTAGCAAGGGTAATAGTAGAATATCTTGTTTCTGTACGTAGTTGTAAAGAAGAAGAAAAAGTTAGCTAGCTCAGAGAGATTCCAGACGCATCCTACTCTCCCTCTCTGACTCTCTCTCTCTCTCACTTACTCACATATTGCTTTTTCCTCAAACCTTAAACCTATGCCTCCTAAGATCCTAATTGGCTGGAGTATAAAATGGTAGTTTGGCATTGGTAGTTTGGCCCCCCTGTCCGCGTCTAGGATCTACACCTGCGTTCATCCCTGCATGACCATTCGTCCGTGCCCGCAATCCCGAATGGTAGTTTGGCCCAAACTACCACTGGCCTCTTGGTTAGATTAAGCGCCGGCCAGGGTGGTGTAGTAAGATATGCGGGACTTTTGGGAGGCAACAAGCTCAATTGCAAGGGCAGACGAATGCGACTGTTCGCTGTCGGTTACGAAAGAACCTCGATGCTCAAGGTCGAGAGTGGGGAGCTGAAAAGCGGAATAAGCAGCCAGTTACCTATGATTGGTTCTTGCCTACGCTCAATGAACTCAGCATGGGTGGCACGGATCGCTGTGTTATGGAACGGGCCCCGTTTCGCGATCCGGTAAACACGACCTGGATAGTAACGGGGCCTGTTACGAGTTGGAGAAGCCCATGTCGAATTCAATAATCTTAATTGGTCTAAAACCGGTAACGGGCCCCGTTACCGACTAGTATATTAGAGTAGAGTTGTTACTTACGTCGCGGGGATGGTATGCTTTTCGTTCCCGTCGTACTTTTGAAATCTAACTTTGATAGCCCGTAGACAGATGAACTTGACCTTGTCTTTATAGTAGTTGAGACTAAGAACGGCCATGGTACAAAGCGGGGTGGAAAGAGGTTGACTGGGTTTGTCCGCAAAGTATGCAGCCACTGGTAAACTTGGCGAAACACTTGTGACATGAACCATCGTAATACGTAATTCAAATATCTAATGTGGTAAAGTCTAGATGGCTACATGAAGCGCAAAAGGCATCGGAGTCTGTTGACGCCAGGGTTAAGTATTACTTAGCTGCGCCGTATTCCGGATTTCTACGGATTCACCAGTCAGTGTATTATCGTGGCGTTTGAAATCGTGAATATTACGAATCTCGTCTAAAATTCAGGCGCCCCCGTAGTTAAAGTTTCTCTGGTTCATGTTGCATGGATTAGGGTCGGGTAGTTTCCACTACTTATGATAGATGTGCCACAATGACTCGATGTAGCTGCTCTCTGACCTTTAAAAACTGTACTAGTCCAGAAGGGAAATCGTTACGAGTGGTGATGGCATTGTTTCCTGAGCTTAACAGGAAGTCTAGCAGGAATATCATCAAATCTTGAATAACAGAAATGTCTTGATGTTTTGGAATAGCTAAGCCTCTAGGAACAGTTATAGGGTAAGGAATCTTAGTTGTGGCCTTGAGAACCTAAGTATTGATTCCCTCCTGGAGTAAAAAAAAAATCCAACCTCCTCAATGGCCTAACCCATAAAGGGAAAGGGAGCTTCTCCACTAAAAAGGCCCCGCCTTAGTTTTAACCTTGCTCCTCATCCCAATGAGATAAGCACTCAGTTCATTCATCATCACTTATTTTATCAATTCAGCTCGAGTAGAGACACTCAGTATGGACAGCTCATCGTTTATTCTCGCCCCTCAACTGCAGCAGCAAGATCTGGACCTCTTGCAACAATCGAGTAAGGGAAAGCAGCGCGAAGGCGAGCTCACAGACGTGGATTTGGCTTTGGAGGCATGTCGTCATGAGCTCGAAGCAATGACGACCCAAATTTCTGACCATATTCTGGCCCTCAGCATTGCAAGGGCCGTTGAATCTGATGCTCAGGTCATTAAACAAGCTCAGCTGGTAGAGGACGAGGCTGCTAGAGATCATGCGTATGCTCTCATGCTTTCCGGTGATCCGAGTGCAGCACCAGGGCCAGTCACGGTGGAAATCAAGGAAGAAGATTCAATGGATGATGCAGAGGATGTTTTGATTGATATTTTGAGATCGTTGAACCTCGATGGCTCGCCAGACTCAATGTCGGGTTAACCTGAGTCATCGAGTTGGGCATCGTCCCGTAAGGAGTCTCAAACGAGAGAATGTATTGCTTGCAACGACCAGTTCCCACCTCTAGCCCTTTATAGGTCTTCGTGTTCCCACGAATACTGTAGGGCATGTCTTGTGGGCTTGGTTCGCTCGTCGATCCAAGATGAGAGCTTATTTCCTCCAAAATGTTGTCGCCAGACCATCCCTGTCGAGCAAGGCCGATGGTTCTCTCCGCAACTCGTCGGTCAGTTTCGAGCCAAGAATCTGGAGTTTGACACATCGAACCGCATATACTGTAGCGAACCATCCTGTTCAACATTTATACCACCTGTCTTTATCGACGGTGACACGGCCATTTGCCCCAGAGGCGACCGAAGGACTTGCGTCCATTGCAAAGGGCCGCATCACCTAGGTGTCTGCCCCAGAGATACAGCTTCACAGCAAGTTCTGCAACTTGCAGACCAGAACGGTTGGCAGCAATGCTATTCCTGCTACAGAGCTGTTGAGTTGGAGACGGGATGTTACCATATGAGTGAGTCCTCCATACAGTTCGATGTCTTCTGGCATTACTGACTTGTATCAAAGCCTGTCATTGCGGAGCCCAATTCTGCTACCTTTGTGGTGACCGTTGGAAAACTTGTTCTTGCCCACAATGGGAGGAAGATCGCCTTATCAGACGGGCCAATGCCGTAGTTGACCGAGATGACAACGCAGACCGTATGGACACAGATGTGCGCCAGGCTCGTGTCGAAGAAGAAAGAGCTAACTTGGTGGAGAATCATGAATGCACACATGAAACCTGGGAACTGCGAGATGGCGATCGCCAATGTGAGGAATGCCATGACATACTTCCTCGGTACATTTTCGAATGTCGACAGTGCCATATCATGGCTTGTCGACGATGTCGCTTCAATCGGCTGTGAGATAACTGCTGTGAGGTACGCGGTATGCGGCTGTTGCCGAGGACAAGAAGGCGAGAAGAAAGTGACGCTACCAGCAACATGCAGAGGACGAAACATAAGGCAACTTAGTGTTTTGTACAATAAGTACTCGGATCAGATCGCCTTAATATCGAGTTCCTGAAGCGGCTGAAGGCTGGAATATACTGAGTCCGATAAGCTCATTTACACATTGCTGAGCTGTTCTCCTTAATATTAGTGGGACAAAATAAATAACCCGGTTGTACAGCGATTGATTTCAGGCTGTAGTACTAGGATTCTTGCTTGATATTGGCTATATGCTTATTACTCTAGGAGTATCGCTTAACCCCCCGAAACTCTATCGTTAATCCAAGCGCCATATTGACTTCCTCGACAAAGTTACTACAGTCTTGATATACCGTTCGAGAAGCAAGAATTATCCCTTTCTGAAGTCTCTCAGGGGGTTTTACTTTTTGAAGCTCATTAAGCGTATCTTGGTGCTCGCACTCACTTTGTGACGTATCAAGAGATAAGTTTGATATTCCAAAATCATACGCAACTAAATCTAGGGGAAGAAATACATGTTTGCTTACAAAGTAAGCAGTCAATTGCTTCTCTGCGTGGCATGCCTTGAACTGCCCACGCCTGCCTGGATCTTTTTCACCTGGAGGCAGGTGGTGGCCAACGATTCGACAGAGGCGAAAGACATCATCTGTCCATGTCCTTCCCTCAATTTGAACATTAAGTTCCAGGTCTAGCTGGTGCTTCCAACCACTCATCGCAACCACAGACGGGAAGCCAGATCCGCCAATAGTATCACCTCTAAAGAGGATTCTGATGGTCTTACGTCTGTTGGGTACATCAAAGTTAGCAAGTAAAGAAATGATACTCCTCCCATCACGCAGGGTTATAAGGGTAAAGCCGTTGAAATGTGAAAAAGTCTCTATGTTCCGAATTTCTACCCTTCCAGCCTCATCAGAGAGCTCCCGAAATATTGCCATACGGTCCTGGTTCCTTTCGTACATCACCTCCTTATAAACTTGATGCTTCCCACCGGCCCGGTTGTATCGTTCTTCGCTATTATCATGAGTATCTGTAGTAAAGTCGATAGCGCGTAACGATTTCCCTTCTTGCATGCATATGATGAACTTATCAGCGCCGTGGGGAAGCAAGCACTTCACATTTTCCAAGCGTCCCCAGATCGCAGCCTCCATTAGCGGCGTTCATCCGTCAACCGTTCTCACATTCGGATCAGCACCAAAGTCAAGGAGCAATTCAACCATTCAACCATTTCCGGATACATCTCACAAGCGACCATATGTAGTGCAGTTTCCCTGGACATTATAGTTCTCTCTATATCTGTTCGGCTGGTCTCGTAGTTTCCATCCTGGTCGTCTTTGGGAATGTGCTGACTTACGTCACCCTCATCAATAGTGGGATGATGATAAGTGAGAGCCTGCACGCCATGGAGAAAAACTTCCTTCTCATGAGACATTTCAAGATAAGAGCGAACTGTTTCTAATCTGCCCGTAATCATCTGGGTGACAGTTAAATTCAGTCTGTTGACACGAATAGGTTCAAGGTCGATGCCGCTTAGCTCGGCTTCCTCCAGTGCCTCAGTCCACTTACGTCGGTCGCTTACGTCCAGCTTAGGTGCAAGGTCGAACTCCGTAGAGTACGCGAAAGGGTCGGCTCCTGTAGATTTCGTAGAGACCGTCGGAAGGGAATGAAATCTTGTGAGACTCAAAGGACTCGTAATGGGGTACGCGGCGATGTTTGAAGTGGTAGTCCCCATTCAAGTCATATCCGTGGATCTTGTCACAGTGTGGGCAGCGGATGTACATAGAAAAGTTGTTTCACCACACAACATTGGCCTTGTACATTGGCAATTTTGTTATAATGATTGATACAAGAGTTAAGCGTTGTGAGGCGCTATTTCATTCTAGACTAGAACCCAAGACTAAAGGGCACGGGCCACCAAATCGTGTATCAAGACCTGATACGCGGGGTAATTGGTACAGTAGG
>JAPHDB010000260.1:0-14357 GCA_030772735.1 Fusarium sp. MBC 181 | reverse complement strand
GGCTCGGAGATGTGTATAAGAGACAGGGTTATAGTAGCGGTAGTAATAAAAAGTTGTAGTGGTAATAATTCCCTTTTTTGGTTGCGTTTGGATTTACGAATTTTGTTTAATTAGTCATTTAGCAACGTCTCAAGAATGGTATTCTTATTGTATAGAGTTCCGAATAGCATAAGTGATGTCACGGATGCTAGTTATAGCCTCTCCAAGCAGATCGATAAAACCGCCCCTTGGTGATGCTCTTTCCTCTTCATGTGGTTTGTAACGACTAGACATAAACCCCTCTTTGGAACGACCATTCGAGCAGGAACTCCGATGTAGGTCACCTGTGGCACCTTGGGGGGACTGTGAGGATCTGGCTGTAGCTGAACCTGGCGATACGTCTTGTAGGCTGTCGTCGGCTCCTCCTGTTCCAACAGATACTGCCATAGTCTCCCCAGCAGGCGATATATCCTGGAGAGGGGAAATTGGGACTGGAGAATATTGGACCGCTCCTCTGCATGGTTCTGGGGTATCATATCCTGATTTCAAAGCAGTGGATGGAAGCATAGAGATTCTTTTTCCTTTATACATCATTGATTCTGAGGTTTGCTGTTGAGAAACTGGCAACGTCCTTCCATTTATGCACTGCATAACAATACTATCATCTGAACCGCTATCACTGCGATAAAGGCTGTGATCCGGCTGGTTATAGTCATGCTCGGGGCCATGGCTGTCCACGATAACGCACTGCTCGACCAGTTCATTGAAACGCGTGCGCTTTAGCTCACGGCTAGCAGGTTCGGCCTTAGGGGAGTCTGCGAATTGGCTAGGATTATTACTGTCTTGACTTTGTTGCCACTTGGGATATCTTTCAGATTGGTTCGGAGTCCGCGAGCCATTTAGAGGAGGGATGCACAAAGTCCCAGTATTTTGGATATCAACACTTGGTGTAGGCCGGTCAACCAATGAAAGTATTGATGACGATTGAAAGGACATATCTTCAGATCTGCTCCGCCGTTTAAGTATTGGCTTTGTTATGACCTGTCTATATGAAGCAGTATTTCCTAATGGCAATCGGTGGCCATCAACCTGGATCATTCCAAATGGATTTTGAATTAAGTGCAAAGGTCCATAAAGCCAAGTTATGTCATCATCCTTTCGCCTTCGCGGTGTAAGCTTTCCGATCAAACATGATGAGAATATTTAGGTATACAAACCAATTGAGTATCTCAGGATGGACAGTTTTTAAACTGTTCTTTACCTTGGCCCACGTTCTCCAAGCAGCATTTTCTAATCGCACTTGATCGAGCAGAGTTCCTCGTCTTATCACGATATGTCGCCACGATGGCCAAATATCCTCCTCTTCCCAATGGTGAGATAAATAGTCAACCTGGCGAAAGGTCCCGCTCGAGATAGCTATGTCGTCTTTGCTATATTCGTGCCTTCTGGGACTCTTGGGTCCTAAGCTGACGTCACACGTTTCCAAACTTACAACGTCCATCGGGGTGATGCTGTAGCAGCGGCAATGTGGTAAATAACACTTTACGTGATCGTAGGGTTGCGAAACGCCAGATAATGACCTTCCGTAAACAAGAAGAAAGAACAAATGACTGTATTAGGTTGGAAGGCATCGACAGAGAAATGATAGCGGTTGCTATAGGTCATGTGGAAGAAAAACGAACAGCGCCCAAAAAAGCATGCGGGCAAATAGACGTTCTTGTGTAACTGGAAACTAAAGCTGTTAAGTTAAAACAAAAGGTCATTAACTGACAGCAGATAAAGATTTATTAGATGCCACAGTACTGCAGGGCGGAATTCGTCATTATAGACTCATCAGCAGAAGGGACACATTCGCCACATTGCAAATTGAGCGATTACAGTCCTGCAATAAGAAACAGAATCAAAAGAGTCCACCGATAAGCAGCTGCCTCTACCTATGGCCCATAAGTTTTAAGGACACTACCTTTTTCCATCTATTGATCAATGTCACAGGATGCTTGCAACCTGACGTCTGAGACCATGTTAGACAGAACATCCCTTATCTGGCTCCCAGCAATAGAATTAATGTATTTAATAGTATGAAACTTATGTGGAAAACAGCGGGGAGGTAATAAGGGCCTCAATAAGTAGGAATAGGCGAACTGAACGGAAGCATTTCCATCAATCGGCAAGCTACTCTGTATTGCTCCTTGTAAAACTCATGTTCTGGGGTAGCAGTAAGCTGGTAAATGGCTGTGACGTGCTGCTGCACCTCACTGAATCAAGAACGCTTCTTACATCGAAATGATTGGTTCGGGGTCTCCGAGCACATCTATCCGCTGTTATTGGTGGCTTTGAGTGAGAAACAAGGCGAGATAAAACCCATGAGGCGCTATGGCGCGCTGCCCCGTGTCGCGTCTCGTCGGATATGCAAGGCGTCGGAATTTTCGAATGCGACGTGCATGTAGCCTTTTTTGAGACCTAGATCGTAGGGTCATAGGGTAGTGTCGATGTGTTAGATCCCTGTTGTTGACACATGGTATAATATGTCACTTACATACGCTTGTATCTCACCCGAACCGTGGACATGGTCCTACAGTAGTGGGGAATGCGAGACCAGGTGAGACAGGTGACTTTATTTGAGCTTTTTAAAGACCAGTTTTCATGTTGTAAAGTCCAAATCAACACGACAGTTGAGACTTACAATGGACGCCCTCTAAGCACATGATTAACATCCGAGTCTAATTCGCACATTTGGTGTGAGTAAGCTTCATCCGATATATGAGATGTGGTCCGGTGCTTTGCGTCGTTTTAATGAACCAATCCGGAAAATACCGTCATGGTAAAGCTTGTCTTGTAGAAAGGTCCCTATGAAGTGATCTTACTGCCTGTAGGTCTTGGAAGGGTAACTGGTGGAATACTGCGGCGTATTTTGACCAATGGAAGCATTGGCAGAACGCTGTGACTGGTGAGCTTGGGCCAACACACACTCAGGGGAATGCCAGGGATTGTTATCACGTTCGATGACTATGCAATGACGATTGTGAAACATGGGTAATGCCTTGATGCGATATTGACGAATACTGTAAAAGCTAACTTGGTCTTCTGATAGCACTCTTTCCCTTCCGTCGAGAACGAAAAGGTTCTGTTGAACACGCGGCCCCAATCAACTTAAGTCAAACCCGGAATCCCTCCAGACCGAGCGTGGAGATGACGGCTACTAAAGACTGCCCTCCTTGCACATCTATTTGAGTTTTTTGAAGGTCAGTTATTAAGTCGTACAGTTCAAACCAACACAATTCCTCATTGCACATACATCCATCCAGCTTTAGTATAGCTCTTGGGAGAATAACATAGCATCAAGAAACTGAGGTCATGATCCCAGTTCCATAAAGCAACCCGGGATTTCTTACTGGTCAGATCCATGATGGACAAACGTTCGAGTAAAGCCTCAAACAAATACCAGGCCCAGGCCAGCAACTCAATTCGGTCCGACAGTCTATCCAGCCGACTCCCACTACCATCACATGAAGCGCATCAAGTGATTCCCTATCATCGTAACCTCAATTCGATTTATCGGTCGGACATAGCGTCGAGGTTGGATAACCTCGCTCTACAGACACCTCACGACTGTCGTAGTGTTGCGCTTTGGGGTAGTAGTGGATTTGGGTGAGTCTTTGTAGAACCCAGAGATGCGACAAAAGATACTTACTAAAGTAGGAAAACACAAATCGCACTCGATTATGCTTACCGACGATGTGAGGATCCTACGTGTTCTGTCTTCTGGGTTTGTGCCAGTGGACGGACTACCTTTTTGCGAGACTTCAAGAAGATCAGTAGCAGATTGGGCTTGAACAATGACCTTGAGGGCGAGAGGCTTCTGACGGCAGTTTGTGAGAGCATTCAATCAAACCCCCAATGGCTGCTTGTTATTGACGGCGCCGACGACCTCGCTTGTCTTGGCTCCGACTCTAAAAAGAACACAACAAATCTACTTAACCACGTCCCTTCCAGCGGCACAGGAATAACTCTTTGGACGAGCTGTGATCGAGACGTGTTGGGCATGGTGGGGTCCCCGAAGGGAGCAATTCATGTACACCAGATGACATGCAACGAGGGATTGAAGCTTTTCGAGATGGCCAGAAACCAGGACATTAGTGAAATGGAGAAAGCCAGTACTAGGGCTCTCATCGATGAGCTCGGTCGCCACCCTCTAGCAATAGTTCAATCAGGCATGTATTCGCAGCTTACATCAACAGCAGTCGACCAATACCTGGTGGAGCTGGATAGGGTAAACTGGGACCGACGTATCAACATTTCCAACCATTCCGATATCGAGACAGAGTCTAACGTTCCTAACGCCATCATAAACGCTGTGGATATCTCGATACAGTACATTGACGATCAGAACTGGCTAGCGTGCAAGATTCTCCATGTCCTTTCCAACCTTTCGAACAAGCAGATATCGTTGAGCATCATAAGAGCAGTGACCTGGAGCTGTATGACAAAAGGTGGAAGATGCCCAAATACTGTGGAGGAAGAAATGGAAGCGGCTCTCGTCCTCCTCCGCAAGTGCTGTTTCCTGAACATGGCAACAGAAGAAAACGGTGAGTTAGATTTCGAAATGCCGAAACTCATACAGGAAGTTGCCCAGGTCGCCTCAAGCGAAGGCAGTATCGCGATGAGGTCAAATTTGATCTTGCAGGCTGTTCAGACTGGCGCTGGCAGAAGCGGAGGGCCACAGGGTGACATGGCAGACGCTATCACTAAGGTTCACGTCTTGCGTATAGCGTTGGAGATCATGGAGTACCTTCTGAACAAAGCAACACAGAAGATAGATATGCAATCTGAGAAGTATTTGGATCATATATTACGTCTTTGCAAGTTGGCTGAGACCGGAAAAGAAATAGGCATGGCCGTAGGGCTTCTGAATCTTCTTTCAGCACACTTCTCAAGGAATGGCCTATGGGAAAATATGGCGGTGGTAGCGGTAAGGGCTCTCGAACTGAGAATTGGGATTTCGGGAAACGAGCATGCTGACACCTTGTGGAGTATGGGAAATCTTGCTTCGTCATTGTTTCAACAAGGACTATATGGCCAAGCTGAAGAGTCTTTGGAGAATCTGCTCAGGCTAAGACGCAATATCATGGGGCTGGAGCACTCTCATACAATGTGGACCATGAGCTCTCTCGGGGTGACATATGGCATGCGGGGCCATTATACTAAGGCTGAGAAGACTTTCCAGTCATTGATAAGTTTACAGCGGGGCACTGTTGGCGAAAGACACCCGGACACAATCATAAGCATGTGTAATCTAGCGGCGACATCTCATAGCCAAGGACATTACGATCACGCTGAAGAAATATTGCGCTCAGCCTTGGCGCTTACCACAACAGAGTCTCAGCGCAAGCATTCTGGCACTCATCAAATCAGCTATATGCTTTCAGTAGTACAACAAAGTCAGAATTTAGCAGCTAAGGCTGAGTAGATAGAAAAGCATTAAGAACTCAAGCCTTACGTGGTTTAAGATGGTGTTTTCAATTTGATTAACCAATTCTTTTTACAAATAACTTTTCTAAAATTTTATTCCTAGAATTCTAGAACGCAGCCATGATTAGTCTTCAATTCGTAATAAATTAAAGCAACTATATTGCGTAGCGACCACTACACTACAAGATGTGGAAGAATTGTCCTCCATAGACGTTGCTTCCACAAGGCGTCAACACTTATTACACACCATGTCGTGTCCGACCGCAAAGTCGAGACAGACTACTCATCAACCTCATCAACCTCGTCGGGGATTTCCTCCTCGCCATATCCCTCCTCGTCATAGGCGTCGTCAATGCTTGCATCCTGATACTGCTGATACTCTGATACCAGGTCATTCATATTAGATTCAGCCTCTGTGAATTCCATCTCATCCATGCCTTCGCCGGTATACCAATGTAAGAATGCCTTGCGGCGGAACATAAGGCTAAATTGATCACCAATGCGTCTAAAGACCTCTTGAATGGCAGTTGAATTGCCGACGAATGTAGACGACATCTGTAGACCCTGCGGTGGGACAGAGCATAGACTAGTTTGTACGTTATTGGGGATCCATTCAACAAAGTAAGACGAGTTCCTTTGTTGAGCCCTATGCATCTGGTCCTCTATTTCCTTAGCAGACACTTTTCCGCGAAAAATAGCAGAGCAGGTTAGATATCGGCCGTTTCGAAAGTCAGACCCCGTCATCATATTCCTCGGGTTAAACATCTGCTGGGTAAGCTCGGGGACAGAGACGGCATTGAATGAATGCGAGCCGCGGCTAGTAAGAGGCGCAAAGCCAACCATGAAGAAATGCAGGCGTGGGAAGGGGATCTAGACGCGGAGGATCGGTTAGCCACAACACTCTTCGATCGTATTTAAAAACAAGTTTTCTTACCAAATTAACAGCCATCTTACGAAGATCGGAGTTTAGCTGTCCAGGGAAGCGAAGCGATGTTGACACGCCAGACATAACCGCTGACACGAGGTGATTGAGGTCGCCATAAGAAGGATTTGTCAACTTCAGAGTACCCTTGCATATATCATAGAGAGCCTCGTTATCGATACAGAAAGTCGCATCCGAGTTTTCAACTAGTTGATTCATTGAAAGCGTGGCATTATACGGCTCCACGACAGTATCAGATACCTTTGGAGATGGTACCACACTGAAGGTAGCCATCATCCGATCTGGGAACTCTAAATGGGCTGTTAGAACTGTAAGAGATAGCGCAGCACATTGAGATGTGCATCAAATCAGCAGTATCAATCTCACCTTCACGAATCTTGGAAATAAGTAACGTGCCCATTCCGGAGCCTGTACCACCGCCAAGCGAGTGCGTGATTTGGAAGCCCTGGAGGGAATCACAGCTCTCGGCCTCACGGCGAACCACATCAATTACCTGATCAACCAGTTCAGCACCCTCGGTGTAGTGGCCTTTGGCCCAGTTATTCCCAGCGCCCGATTGTCCGAAAACAAAATTATCAGGACGAAAGAACTGGCTAAGTCGACCTGACCGCACTGCATCCATTGTACCAGGTTCCAGGTCAACGAGCACAGCACGTGGCACATACTTATTACTGGACGTCTGTGCAGAATCTGTCAGAGGCTAATAGTTGTTTGGGATAGGTCATGGAACGTCACCTACCTCGTTGAAATAGACATCCAGGCGCGCACGCTGCAATTCAGAAGCCCCGTTGTATCTAGATTGATGCGTGAGAAGAATGAACATTTAGTGACGTTTTGAACAGGACACCTACACTCCACTGCTGTCCAAACCGTGCTCACCCGAAATAGTCTGCCAGAAGGCAGAGCCAATTTGGTTGCCCTATTGAGGTTAACATGCCGCGTGAGAAAAAGGTGAAAAGAGAAGCGCGTGATACTTACACATTGGCCAGCTTGAAGGTGCACCTACAACGAAAAGCGCATTGAAGATTAGTTTGTGAAGAGTCCAAGGATTACAAGCGGACTTACGATTTCACGCATAGTGAGCTCAATTTAACAAAGTTGCCTGCGAAAATAAAACACAGCGTCAAAATGTTGAGAAAGAGGGGTTAGCAATAAAACTCACAATCTGGTACAAACCCACAAGGGATAAACATCAATGATTTCACCAGCCACAATTGGTAAGCCAATTGATCTTCACTTTGAGATCGTCTTGTTTATTAGCGCGGGTCATCTATTTCCCTGACCTCTGTTTCTGCTGCGGCACAGTACGGCAGATGGATGTTGAAGTTCATGTCTGTTACCCTTGTGACCTGTACGTAATAAGTAGGCCGATAGCCACGACAGCAAATTTTACTTGTACCATCTCGATTGCTTTCCTGCTCACATATATTCATAAGCTCAATTGTCTTATGAACAACTCCCGACTTAAGCCTTTTCGAATGGCTTGCGTCTTGTTGTGTATGAACTCAAGGTAACGTGAGCCCCTTCTGTTGCAATGCTTGCGCCAAGACAGCCTCTCGCCACTCAATGGACAGGATTCAGTTGTCCTAGAGTCGGCCCGCTTGTCTCTTTTGGATGTTAAACAATTCGCCAGGTCCAAGTGAGCAGGGGATGTGGCAGTACAGTAGAACAAAATTCATCTTTTAAGCAAGTGTCTCCACTCTTTTTAATTTATCAGGAAATACCATCATATCATGCAAAGCTATGACTTCCTTGCTTTCATGTATGTCTCAAAAAAGCTGTTCAAAAGATACCAGAGACAACGTGGTAGGCTTCTAGGCACGCAAGATGATAGTGATGCCATGTCATGTAAAGCCCAGCGGGTTATTCCTGCTTTCATGTACGCGCGGTTGCATGATCGCGTGCGCCCATGCTGGTGGAGAGGAGGAAAGAGGTGCGTAGCTCTGATTGGCTACAACGAAGCGGTGTGTTCCGCGGATCTTATTCATTTTTCATTATCGCGTCACAGTCGCGTCTGCAACACACTAGTCAGAAGTTATCTTGTTATACAGACAAAAACATGTAAATAGGGTTAGCGTTATTTCAAAGGTATTAGATTCGAATAACCAAGGCACTTGAAGTCTGGCAACAAGCGGGGTCAGATTGTCTAAGAGTATGTGACTTAACACTTGCATCGAAATTTAAGCCCAGTATCTCCCGTGGCTTTATGTCTAGCCCAGAACGTTAGACATGTTCCTGCAGCAGCCTAGAGCCTATTCTCACACCGAGTGGCGACATCCGATAGCTGACACCAGTTTTGTCAGAACACTTATGGAGCAAACCCTCCGATGTTCATGCCCATCAAGAAGCTCTCTATCATCATATCTCGCGTCAATTCGTAAAACAGTAGAACTAAAGATAGTGCAGCGTAATGCATTGCCGGGCATCTTATCACCAGATGTGACACTAGCAGACCCCGAGTAGTTGCCCGTGCTTGAGCGTTTTGTCTCGATGGTTGCTAGAACTAGGACTATTCATTTGACCGTAGTTCCGCCCACTTCATATAATAAGTTAGGTGGCAGTTAGAAATCACCATCTCAGACCTCGTAAGTCTTCCAACTTACAAGATATGTTGCTCCAGTTACCCTACAACCGCGGTTCTGAAAATCTGGAAAGGTAATGGTACTCCAATCACCTCAGCCCCTAGCAGCGATATGCGACATACTTACATTGAATATTCAACTAGCAAAACTGCAGTTTCAAAGGCAGTAAACTTGAACAGTAAACGGAGAAAGAATTCTTCTGGCGATCAGATAAGGTTTGTAGAGCTATTTACACTTTCCATAAAGGCATTGCTACTCCTTTACCTGCATATAACTTTTCTTTTTGCCCTGCCCTATACATAAGGTTTAGGTACATCATAAAATGCCCTTCTTTCCTTAATCCAGCTTTTTTTCTCTTCCTTCCACTCATATCAACAACACCACAACCACCTATAACAACCACACTTCACACAAGCAACACAATGCCTCTCCATCATCTGCTTGTAGCTAAGATAGGCAACCCCAGTCATAACAGCAATACAATCAACCTCACCCAAGGGATATCTATACCCCTCAACAGCCTCGACCCCCTTATGAAAAGGCAGCTACAAGACTTCTTCTGGCTCTTATCTAATTGAGCGACCAATAGCTATGTTGGAAGATTTAAAAAGCTATGTTCATCGAATGTTATATCCCTACGACCGTCGATGCTTGCTTGAAAAAACCTCGATGTGCAAAGCAGTTTATTTCGAGTTATACGATCGAGTACGACATTTCTTCCAAAATGGTCCATCAATGACTCCGAAGTCTGAGCCACTTCTCCTCGGAGGATCCCGCAGCGAATCTGGCCATAAATCTCTAGATCTAAAGACATCACTTCATATCATTCCATCTCCATCAACCCGGTGGGAGGTCATCTGTTCAAGTATAGTACTCAAGACCACCTTGTATAAGAAGCCCGTGAAGCTGGAGAAGCTGTGGGTATCTGCTGACGAAAGGTCTTTCGTGGGGTCTGTCGTAGTATCCCACATCGCAGGCCAGAAATCAGTCTCTTGCATGTTCACATTTGACACTTGGGAAACAATTTCCGAGGTCAAGGCAAAATACGCATATCGCTTACCAGGTTCTAATTTTGGAAGTGGGTTTGACCGTTTCTTGTTTACGCTGGAGGTCCCGGATGGGGACCTAACTTACTCTGGTGTCAAAACGTTCCACTGCTGCATCAGATATATTATCAACGGCCAGGAATTCTGGGACGATAACAATAGCCTGAACTATCAAGTGAGCTTCAGAAGGAAGGAAAGATTTCTAGATGGGAAAGTAATTATTTAATGAAAGTCGGTATACTATCTGGGTCAGTGTCAGCGGCGGCACTAATGTAACTAATAAAACTTATACTTATAACTAACAGCTAACTTGAAAGTTATTATGTGCTTATAGAGGCACCTGTGGACTTTAGTAAGTTGAAGTGCGAGAAGCCATTTCAGTATTCGCTTGGCAACCACACAGACATGACCTTTTCCCAGAACGATCCAGCTTTGCTGCCCGTCCAGTGTATTCTGGCTTGGAATACGCGGCTGACTTAAAGTAAAACGGCTGTCTCACGTGGGGCTCTGGCGGAACACTCAGAACGGGTAATCCTTCGAACTTGCGTCCAGAAAAGGGTGATAGAAGCCATCCACAGCTGCCATAGATGCCTCATACACGTAGCTCTGTTGATACCAGTCACTGGTACCGTCACACACTTGTTGGACCATCAAACAGGCATGTATTCTATCAAAAACCAACCAGGACTTTGCACAACTTGCCCGCAGGTTTCACTCCTTCTACTTCCTTGGTACTCCCCACCGGGGAGCAAGTCTCGCAAAGTTCCTAGGTAACCTCATTCGCATCTCTGGCAAAGGTCGCAAGCCTTATGTTCAAGGGCTAGAGTCACAATCCGAGATCATTCGAAGCTTAAATGACAGCTTTCGTGTGCATTACGCGGGAATATATTTGCATACCTTTTACGAATCACAACCAACACCGCCTGTTGGCTTAATAGTGGACATGGAGTCAGCTACTCTAGGTAGACGTTACAATTCCCTCGATTACCTGTGTCCCTGCTAACCGGCACCAGGATATGCGGAAGAGCGCCCCCAGCTTTTGAATGCCAATCACAAGAATCTCATCAAGTTTCAAGACGTTGGTGATACCAACTACAGGTCTCTCCGGAATCGTCTTGCCACTACCATGAGCCAAATTCGAGACGGGATAATCGCTTCGAAAAATGCAGAAGATTCTGAGATGAGAGATCAGAAGGGAAAGCGGCCCGATCTTTCATCCTATCAGACAAGCAGTACCCAGCCCGAGCCTCCACTATTGTACCTTCATACCGCGCGGCATGAGCAGCTGAAAGCGATCTATAAATATCTATCTATAGATTACGCCCCTGAAGATGCTCTGCTATCCTTAGATGATACAAGGCTAGAAGGGTCTTGTTCATGGCTCCCCGCAAAATCGTCATTCCAGACTTGGCTTCGCGCTCCGGCTCCCCGATACTTCCATCTCAGAGGGGCACCTGCATCTGGCAAGTCTATTATGTCAAGCTACATTGTTAAATGCTTAAAACAAGATAACAATCCTACTTGTTACTATTTTGTCAAAGCCGGGGAGAAAACATCACCAAATTTGAGTATCTTCCTTCGTTCAATGGCGTATCAGATGGCGACAGTGAGCCCCAGTATTCGGGATGCCCTTTTCCATCTGGTAGTGCAAGGTCCATCGATGGACGTTCGCAACATCAAGTCTATTTGGCACAACATCTTTACTGGCTGCATTTTTCACAAGCCACTAACCAAACCGTACGTTGAGATCTCCATTGTTGTAACGTGTTACTAATTACTTGATATAAAGCCACTTCTGGGTCATAGACGCGCTGGATGAAGCGACACAAACAAGCAACGCAGAAGACTACTTCCTCCTTCTATCGAAAATTGACGATGAAATCCCACTCAAGGTCTTTGTAACCAGTAGGCCGAGTCGGGAATTAGACCATTCTTTTACACGACTTCCTACGATCACGGAGCTCATAACTGCGGACGACTCGATAGCTGATATACAGCTTTATGTTGATACCTGGTCTGCTAATCTCCCAGTCGATGACGTTGGTGACCGGAATCAACTTGTTGATAGGATTGTTCGAATGTCGGGAGGTAGCTTTGTCTGGACCGTTTTGATCATGAAGAAGCTCCGCCACGTGTTGACAGTTGAGGAGATACATGACGTCCTGAGCGAGGTGCCCCAGAAGATGAATAGCCTATATCAACACAATATTCAGACGATGGAAACTGCGCCAACAAAAACGAAGAGAACTGTCAAGCTCATCATCATATGGGCTATTTGCGCAGTCCAACCTTTAACTGTTGACCAGATGAGGGAAGCTATCAAGCTCAGCCAAAACATCACACTTGCACTGAATCTGCGCACAAGCCTCCAATCTATATGCGGCCAATTCCTCGATGTGGACAAGCATTCGCGCATTCAAGTAGTTCACGAAACTGCACGAGCTTTTCTGACAGACCCTGATCTTAACTCGGAGTTTCGAGTGGATTATGCTGAAGGTCACGGAATCATCGTAAGTGCTTGTCTTGAGTATCTACTCGGGGATGAGATGAAGTACTCCAAGTGGCGAAGGAGCTTGGCAACTGTAGGGTCAAGCAAAAGTTGCATGACTGACTACGCTTGCCTTAGATGGAGCGAGCACGTGGTTAGGAGCACTTCATCTTCTGACAGCTTGTTTGAGTTGATACTCAGGTTCTTCCAGACGAATGTGCTTTCTTGGATTGAACGCATTGCTCAGCTAAGGGACCTTGAATGTTTGAACCGG
Organism: Fusarium sp. MBC 181; assembly: GCA_030772735.1. Taxonomy (NCBI): domain Eukaryota; kingdom Fungi; phylum Ascomycota; class Sordariomycetes; order Hypocreales; family Nectriaceae; genus Fusarium; species Fusarium sp. MBC 181. The sequence goes on along the minus strand of JAPHDB010000260.1, from coordinate 1,576 downwards.
ACATCGCGACATCTATCCAGCTATCTCGGACGAAGAGCCAAGTACGTGCCAATGCTACCACGAAGTCTCAATGCATGGGTTGTCGACTTGCCTAGGATTGTGACCCAGTTCGGTACCAACCTAGTCAATGATCCAGCATCTATTCAATCCAGTCCGAATTTCATCAAGATAGATTTGCCCGAACCTAGTACTTACCCCATAACAACCCAAAACACCGACGGACTTCACAAACCAAGGAAGAAATAACGTATCGGCAAGAAGTCCGTCGAGTGCCGTGTTTATGAACAGGATCTACCGACACTAGATATGCGCCCCTACCATGACAGCCCAACAATTGCAACCTCGGACGGCGCATTACTTGGTTTATGGTGATACAGTCACAACTTTGCTGTCCGATATAGGCATCTAACTCGCGCAATCAACACATGATTGCGGGGAATAGAGTTGCATATGTTTTCCGGAACAAGGTTGTGGCCGTCCCCGGAAGCCCGGGTATGCATCCCGTTTAGGCAGTCCGGCAAATAGCCGTCAACTGACAAGACCCCGAATGCTGAATATGGAGATGGAGGGTGGCATACATGCGGCACGGTATTAAGTACTACCTACTGTTTCCGTGTATATCTCTTTAAATATATACAGGCTTCAGGACTTGAAGACACGTATAAGAATCCAAACATTAACGGTTATCTGGTTTTTGTTTTTCACCATCAAGTATCTTTCAATCGCATCTATCAAAACACAAAGTACATACTTTCTCGCATCTATCAAAATGCAGTTTTCTCTCGCTTTCCTCGCTCTTTTGCCCGCCGCCCTGGCTGCCCCTGCTGCGTAAGTCTCGATCTATCCTCTGGGCTGTTCACCTTTTCGTGACCAGGCGACGCAAGACTAACACTCCTGATAGGGATACCAAGTACGCCGTTCCAGCATGCGGCTGCAAAACCCCCTCAGGCAGCTACGTCACGAGCAGTCTGTGCCTCCTCAGACGCGGCATCACCATCGAAAGCGGCAACTTCGTAAGTCGACCCATCATCCTTCTTTCATGATTCCTATCCAAGCCTCTTGCAGGATGTAACCCTTTATCTCAAAGCCCTCCCATTCAGTCGAACTAGACGTGGATACTGACAGACATATTTAGTGCTACACTGCAGACGACCAATCCGAACGGGCAGACAAGGTCTTTACGGCGGATGCCTGCAACAGACAGTCAGCCGGCTCCAAGCCCGAGTGCAAGAACATCACTGTCTGCAAGAACCCTCTCATCTATGTCCCTTGCTAAAGCAATAGTCAAGGGATGATTGCTATACATTCAGAGGAAGAACTGGGAGTATGGAAATCAGAGTCACGGCACTATAGCTTCGAAGTACAGATAGTCACACATAATGCGAAGGGGGTTATGCTATTGATATTCGTGGCCTTCACCTTAGAGCTTCCCTTCAGGTCAAATGTCCCTGGCTACACCATAAACGCCCAATTTGTGAAGTTGAAGACCAATGCCTTGCGATCTGCATTGGGATCTCTGGTTGGGAAGATATAGTTGCGTGAGAAAGGTAATCGAGGCTGCTAACAAAGTTAATGT
>JAPHDB010000259.1:0-32209 GCA_030772735.1 Fusarium sp. MBC 181 | reverse complement strand
GTTTCAGTCAAGCACTTATTCATTGTTCTTGGCAAGTGAGTAATCTGAGACCATGAGCTAATGTCATGATTCAGTTTAAAGAGGTGATTTGTTCATTCCTGGTAAACCTTCCTTTAAGCCCACGACTCCCAGGACAAAATCCCCAAGTCGCTATGCCAAACCGTAACTCCATCCTAATGCAAATATTTATTGTCCATCCTTTGCTATCTGTTTGCTCTCTCTAGAGCATAGCAAGCTCCACATCTTCTTACTTTCGGCGTCTAGCTCTGTCTATGTTCTTCACCCGTCGGTTTCCAATAGCAGCTACCTTGCGGCTCTTAGTATACAGCCTGAGCATGTCCTTGATCACCACGTAGAGACATCCGCCTACAAGACTTCGTCCCCATTGTTGCTGAAGTAGGCCTGGTCGCATTGTACTGCCTCGTGAGAATGAGGATGCGGCAGTCAGTTGTTTTGGAAGAGCCATTCGAAGGAGCTCACCCATGGCATAGGATATGCCTGGGAGTATCAAGGCGCTTACTATCGCATTGGATACTCCGGAAAGAATCGCCCCCAAGCCGGGGCGGCGAGCGGGTGGCGCTTGGGGAGCCTCGTGTTGGTTCTCTTGAGCGGCTTCGTTTCCTCCAGCTCCAGCTTCGGGAACAATGACAGGTGCGGGGGCAGCGACTGCCTCCGGGGCAGGATTTTGAGGTTCCTCGATGGGAGCAAGAGGGGGAATGTCATAATCGTCCTCTTCATCCTCTTCACTCTCTTCACTCTCATCGCCTTCACCCTCCTCGGCCGGTTGAGCGACTTGGTTCTCGATATTGGGTGGTTGTTGAGGCGCCGGGTTCTGCCCAGCCGGCTGTTGGCCTTGCGCGTTCTCGTCTTCATTATCAACCTCTTGGATGACAAGTTCGATGACAACGCCTCCTTCCTGTGCATCTCCAGGAGCCCTTGGTCCCATAGCATCAGCCTCATCCTCGTCAGCCTCGTCACCCTCAAGAGCTTCGATGAGGTTATTAAGAAAGCCCACGACGCCGCCTTCTCCGCGCTGTTCCGGTTGTCGTTCGGCGGGTGGCTCATCTCGTCGAGGTTCGATTGGGGGGAGGCCGTTGATTTGTCGGTTGAGGTTTACTTCGTAGGGGAAAACAAATTCGCGCCAAAGGTTCAAGTAGACCGATCGAACGTATGGGAACACAGCCATTGCGAGCTGAGGCGAGGGAGGCCAAGTCAAGAAGCTATCATCATGCATGACATGATAGACACCGTACTGTCACCTTTGTTAGTCTATTTTCAGGCCGGACTTGGATTTTTAAACATACCAATGAGGCCGTGGACAGAAAGATCTTATTCGCGAACCAGGGCATCAACTGCCCGACCAGAAGAGCTGGTCCTACGTTGGTCAGAACCAGCGCATTTCCCAACCTCTGACCCCCAGTCATCAAAGCTCTCGAGGCTTCTCCATTGACCCAAACTTCGTGACCAAGGACGTAATCTACCAAAGCCTCGCGACCCGCGAAAGCCCACATGGCGAATGCTCCGTACATTTGGAGACTGAACTGTGCACCGATCGTAACCGATGAGAGCAACATGAAAGGACTCGCCCTTGTAAACTTGTTTGCAACAGCTTCCGTCACAGCGACAATGGGGTCCCAAGGTCCTTCCAGCGTGATGCGGTCCTTGCATACAGGACACTGAAGAGGTTTGTTGGAACGTTCGCAGTCGGTTACCCATGAAAGCATGCAGTCCTGGTGAGCTTCCAGGGTGCACCCGCATGGGTCGACCCATGTGCCTGGAGCATCTGAAGGCTCTTCATCTGTCAGGCAAATGAAGCATCGTCGAGGTGCGTCGGGCGCCTTTTGTGGTAGGATAGCGGTTGCGTTGGTCGCCTGTTGAGTGTCTGACGACATGGTCACAGATTGTAACCTCGGGTCGCGTACCGAGAGGGTAAATCCGTGGAAGTTTGCTGGTTATTGATAGCGTAGTTTGTATTATTGCATGTTAGTGAGCGGCAGGTGTCAGGTGTCAGAAGTGAGTGTAGATTTAGGTGAAGCCTTATCTGAGACCAGGTAGATGATGGTGATGATGATGGACGGGTGTGACACAGAACGCGGCCCCTCGGGTTAGCTCAAGTGGGGCCTGACATCACCAGAGATCGATCTCCGTCTGCCTTGAGAACAATAACGCTTAGTATATTGGCCAATCAACATGAAGAAACCCAGATTGCAACAAATCTTCTATGTTTTTGAGATGCAGCCCAGGTGAGTTAGAAGAATTGTCTTATAAGGCGTAAGGCGTCAAAATAAAGTAGCCTCAGTGCTAATCTAAGCTCGCATCAGGTAACTGAATTATTTCGTCTCTTATGCTTGACACCCTGACGGGGTCAAAGATTATATCGTGAGCGCAACAACTAAGCACGAGATGCCTGCTTGCCTGAATCGCTGCATATAAGACTTTCTCTTCTAAATGTCAATCGTCCATTCGCAGATTGTCTAGCATGGGGCGCTTGACAAGGGTCTTGTTTTGCACAGTACTCGGACTAAGGCAATGCTTTTGTCGTTCCTTGATAACTTGTGATGCTGCTAGGAATCTACTCAGGGACAAGCCATGGCCTGACGCCTCGAAAACTTCTGCGCCTTGATCACTCTAAGCCTGCGATTGTTGCTAACCAATGTTAATGTTAATAAAAATGGGCTTAAATCATGGCGGCTTCCAATAGCCTAGCAACAGCAATGATTGAGCGCCCATGATATCGTGGCGCATTTTGACTTCTTGACCACAAAATCTCACATGGACCAAAACTACCATGTAATTTATGTGATTTTTATCATGAAGTTCATGAGACTATTGTTCGAATCACATCGGCATGATTTAATCAGAGCAATATTTTCGAATGATACTACTTTCTGGTGCGGTAGTATGAGCAAGTTTCCGCTCTGACTCCTGGATGTGAAGTGGGCTCTCGATTGGAGGACAACACGGTTCATCCAGCCATGGATTTTCATAGGATTCAATAACAGCCGCCGTCACTCGGAATATGACAAAAGGTCCAACCAAGTATCGACATAAAAGGTCCTTTCCCAGACTTAGTAGTTCCTCGGTGCAGTGATTTGGTAGTGACCACCAAGCAAGATGCTGTCCTCGACACAAACACCGGTCGCCTTGATCCTCGTGGAACTGTTGATGTCCATAGCTGCCTTTGTTCTGTTTTGTATCCAATATCCAACTGAATTTCGAACGAGTCTTTGGGAGAATGGGGGCGTGGAAGGCTTCAACTCAAATCCCAATCAACGCATCTACTTCTACGCCAACCATCGGGAACCCCCAGAGATCCCTCTTATTTGGAGCCAAAGGTAAGACCGCCGATTACTCGTGAGGAATCTTGTTGTGATGATACTGAGAGAATTTCCAGATTAGCTACTTCAAATCTCGCCGTCACAGTACTCGGCCTCTTCGTCTTTGCCTCCCGAACTGCCATGTCCTACCTTCGTTACCTCTCACATTTCACGAACATAATTTACGACATGATGCTCCTCGGTCTCTGGGCTACAAGCTTTGCTGGGCAAGCATCCGGCGATTTTACCGACCCCAAACACCAGAGTTCACATCCGTGGTACCTCACCAGAGGTTGCTCCGTAGCCTGGGACAAGACCCGAGGGTATTGCCATATTGCCCAAGCTGGGTTCGTAGTATCGATACTGGCTATGACCTTGTACGGTACGAGGTTGATAAGGGAGGTCATCTTGATATCATACAATAGAGGGCAGCGGCATCGCTTGGAGGGGTTTGTCCAGATCGCTGAGGATACGGAACCGATAGAGAGTGTATACACGGACGAAGAGTGGGAACATTTAGAGCAAAAGGAGAGGAAAAGCAACTTGACTTTGAGCCCTGTTCTGGCGTTCTTCCCATCTGATTAGGATGTCTTAGGTAGATGGAATCATTGGAGTGATCACTGTCAGGAATATTGGTTACGAGACTTGGACCACCGGCCAACATGCGCATATAACTATAGCTTTACTAAACATGCAATTTGTCATTGGGATAACGCAAGCTCAAGCATTCTACGACGTGTAGCGAATCAACACAAAGTCGGGTGATATGGTCGGGGGGTTAGATGGCCATCGTGTCACTAGTCCACCTGTCTAGTATCAGACAGTTGCCAATAACTGATGCAAAACATTCACGGCACAAAGAAACGAAACAATATTTTGATCAGACTGCAATCTGTATCTTTATTCAATTCCGCCTACACCAAATAGTGGTACGGTCAAGAAGTAACGAGTGGATCCATTGCTAATCACATCTTCCCAGGCCCTGAATGGTATTCATCTTCTACCCCATGTCTCATTCTCATCCATCAGGGTTCCCGTCGAAGTCGTTGAAGAAATAGCTTATTTGTGCTTGATTGGTATCCGTTAGTCGTTGGTCTATTGCGACATACGCCATCGCCAGGGCTAAGCAGGGAATAAATAAACTTACAGGGCAGCCGGCGCAGGTGCAGCTAGAGCCGCAGCCGCAAGAGCCAGAAGAAGCGCATCCACAGCCAGACATGATGATTGTTTGTGTTTTTGGTGGAAAGTGGTGTTTTGGTTATGTGTTTGTTGAAGTTGAGAGGTGTATGTGGAGGAGAGAAAGAAAGAAGCGGGCAGACGAGAGAGGGGAGCTATCTCTTAAAATAGAGAGACAGACCCGACGGGCCAAGGTTGACTGACAGTCACAGTCGCACCTGCTAAATGTTAGCTTCCGGCAGATAGGCGGGTCACAATACCAGCTTTCCCTCCTGTGATTCACATTCACACCGACTAGAGTTTCCTATCCCTCTGGCGGCCACAAGGGACTTGGACCCGGACTCCTCAATGGCTCGATTCACCTGAGGCTTGGCTAATCTTATCGGGCGACTTTTCCCAACCGAGGAGAGATGCTCGGTGCTCTTTGCTCAGAGGCGAAAGAGGCGCCGAATGACGTGGGGAGTCATGCTTTCATTGTAGCTGATGATTGGTGCAGTTGAGTACCTTTGCTTTGTGGGAATGGAGATTGATGGAATGGAATTTACCGAGATCCATTTAGTCTGGGGATCGTGAAGAGATCTACGGATAGTCTAACCCAAATGCTCAATTATGATTACTATTTTACTATCCGATATGCTTCTACGATTTGGAAGAGATAGTTATTGCTTCTTCCTTCTAATACATAGCTCACTGCGTATTCATACCAATCCGAGGTACAGTCAGGTCCCTGGAAACCGAACCAGTGGAGGTCGGCGGGGTATGGAGGGGTAACCCGTCTCAGGCAGGATTCGATGTGACGTCGAGCTGTTCGACGTTCGCCTCAGTTACACAATCCAAGAGAATTATATCATTTATCCTGCGCATTCATGCTCATCAAGTCATGATCCTTGTAATCTCCAGGCTTGGAAATAATACAGAACAGAACTTTAGAAGATGATATCTGCTCAATCTGGAGCCACCAACTATGGCAAAACCGGTGACGACTGCTCGTACTATGGCCATAAGCGCTCACTTACTGGTCAGCAATACCGGCCGTCAGCTTTTAGAGGAGACATGCGTATGAAATCAGCATCTTTTCGGGCATCTACCAGGATGTCGGGGACATATCAGATGTACCGAAAAGGCCAGTTCCAGATAGTCAGGTGAGGCTGCCTTGTTAAGATATCCTAGTTTGATGGATCCAGGTCGCATATAAAGTAAGAAGTTGGATATATCGAGCCAGTGCTCTTACAAAAAGTAGCAATTGTCGTCCCTTATGCTGCCAGTGGTCAATCAAGCACGACTAAGCGGCTATCACCACGAGTAAGATTGAAGGAACTTATTCGCCGCAATCGTATTTCTTTCGGGCATCAATCATGTCTATAGAAAGCTACATCTATATGAACCCCCGGACGCTGTCGCTGTAATACAGTCTATAGTGCACAAAAACGTTAAAAGACCCTGTCTAAACAATACCAGTCCAGGCAGATGGAACAAAGACTTGCCAAAGAGACATGGGTAATATATGGCATACTAAAATATGCAATACCACACGCCTTGCAACACATCACTTATTCCTTCTTCTCCCTGTCCACTTCCTCTCGGACTTCTCTCACCACATTCATGAACTGGCTTGCTCCGACAGCCGTCAGAATATGCCACCACCCGTGGAACTCGAGAAGGAAAGCCCAAGGTAGTCCGATCCTCTCTCGGAGGTTTCTCAACTCGTGACAAAATTCAAGATCGATGTTCCAGATGAGATATCCAAAGAGACAGGTGAAGGTGGCGGTCCATACGCGTACAGACCAGTTACGAACATTCTCCTCGGAAAAGCCAGGCTTGGCCCAGTTGAACAGGTATCTAACACGGACGCCAATAAGGATAAGCGAGACCCAGAAGGCGATGACCTGGTAAATGATCTTTGAGAACATGACGTAGAAGACGGAGAATGAAATGAAGAAGACGGCCAAAACGATCGAGATGTAGCGGATGTTGGTGGGTGACTGTCGCAAAATCAGGAGGGATCGGAGCATCGACCAAGATAGCAACATCATAGACAGCTCGTCGACAAACTCAAGCGTCTGGCGAAGAGTCGCGTGGAACAGAAAAGAGCCAAAGCCAAGAACCATGAGGGAAACAGACATGAAGTCCCATTTTGGTGCAAATAATCCACGGCTGCCGCTACGCGGGCCATACATGGATCGTAGGGCAAAGTACACTACCAGCCGGAAGGGTCAGCTATCCAGGAGCCAAGATGCCGGGTCGGGTTGCACATGACTTACCGTATGTAACGTTTGTCAAGGCATTGATAAACTCTGCAAGATAGAAGGTGATAGCATAGTCCTCTTCACAGAAACTATTCGCACAGTTAGCTTCACAACGGTCATATACTGGTGAGGTGACGTCTCACTTGGCTCTGCTGGTTGGGGGACTCCAGACTCCACTCAGCGAGTGAGGATCGCCGTCAAAGCGAAGGTTATGATGTCCCATTTTGTAAGTCTGTATAGAATGTGTCCAAAATTGCGATTATCTTTTCTCGCGTTGTTTCTCGATTTCCAAAAGATACGGTAGACGTGGAATCCTTTGTAGAAATAGAGGCCACTGGCGTTGGCTGGGATACTAATCACGTGTCAACGCGCATACCTTTGAGTTTTCGTGACTGGCACTGCCAAAAACGAGCTCTGATATTGGGAAGGAATTGTAGTGATTTATTTATTTATTTTCATCTCTTCGTCAAGGCCCGTCACGAGTAGGTCACTGCATAATTGACAGTCTATTATGTTGCTATTCTTTGTCCCTGAATCCGCTTTCGAGGCTGAGCGCCGAGACATGAGTCCAAACCACGGTCGTAGACTGCCATCATGGCATCAGAAAATCTAGCCGCCGAAGCATGGGCGACGAAATAGATAGATATTTTATTACAGCTCAAAGCAGGCCTCACGCTATTTGCTTCTGTTGCCCCGAATCACCCCAAACCTTGAAGGCTCTTCTCTGATATCCACTAGACCGCCTCGGCTACTCGAGCGTCTCATGATTTCGTTCAAAAATTGGTCCATCCTTGCGTGTTCTGAAGAGGCTGATTATCTGTTAGCTTTCTGGCCACGCAACAAGAATTGAGGCTTTGACTTACTCTGAACAGGGCGCACGAGAGGCCAATTTCTTCATAGCTCAGGAAGTTCCTGTCTGTGATTGATCACCCTTGACCACTCCATATTCTGGTACCCAGATAGGTCGTGGGAGCTGCCCAGCAAAGGTGTACTAGACCTCGCGATAGGCAAAGTGAAGCACATGAAGTATCAACATGTTGGCATCAAAGTCCTCCACTCCTTCGTCGACTTTGCTCAGCCGATGGGCCACATACATTCGAGCCTGCAGGCAGATAGTCGTTGTCCACCAGTCATCCTATTCTGCGTTGAGACTAACGAGAGGCGCCAGCCAGTCGAGAAAAGCAGTGACTCCCTTGCCAGTTTCCTCAGGGACGCGCATAACTCGAACAAGTCCGACAACATGGTGATTCAGGCGTGGAGATTGCTTCACATCGTATCGATGATAAGTGCGAGGTTTCCATAGCCCAGGTGGTCCTTGATACATGCCTCGTTCAGTGTAGCGATAGATGTACCACGTTCCATCACCAAGCTCGCGATGCCAATAGACGCCCCAGTTAAAGTCAGTCGCACCGAGAACGAATTCCTTGGAATTTTCGGACCTCTTCTCCTTGAAGACTTCGATGATAGTTGACATGTCATAGTCGTAACGATGAGCCAACCTTTCAGCTGGCTCCTCAGGAACGGAGACGGTTATGTACAGCGTATAAGGCTCTAGTTGTTGAGTTGGAAAGCTCATCGTTGCGTTGATCTCTGGTTTTGCTGGTTGCAGAGTAAAGTGATGAGTTGCTGAAGCGAAGCCTTTGTTGACGAAGTGCGCTTGCGTAGAAAAGTAGCCAAACAAAGCTCGAGACACTGTTTACCAGTGAAACAATCGCTCGATTGTTCAGACAGTGACGGGCAGCTGCCTGCCTAAGGCCGCCCGCCTATGAAGGCTCTGCGAATTGTTCACGAACAGTAGCCGGTGGCCAGTATTCGAGTCGCTTGTTCTGTTCCATTCATACCCTACCTAATCATGTTCATTTGATCATTGCGAATGTACGATACGGCTCCGGTAGCCGCGAGGTCGATGCGATCCGAGTTTATTTGAGGTCTATATTCGTATCTGTCTCGTGCCTTGCAGATTGTTCGGGTCATGAGTACCAATGACCTGATAGTACGATGCAAGTTCACGCAACTTATCCCTCTTACCAACAAGTCGTTTCAAGGACCTCACAACCGCACCTATCTCTGCGCAAATACCGAGCCCAAACCCCACAACCGAACCACTCCCCCATTTGCAATTGACAGCCATGGCGCTCGCTAGAAAGCGCCGAGCAGGCGTCCGCGCGATAAACCATGCGCTACAAGTTCTGGGGAACTTGAAATGCTGTGCGCCGATAGGTGGGGATATATTCGGGGTTGGATGAGGGGTTCAAGACTCAAAGCTGATAGTATTCAGTAAAACTTGACACCAAGTTTTCATTTCTTGGAAGTTTTGACACACGATCTAAGAGCCAGGACATAGATATAAACTTGAAAACTCCTATACTTTTGCGCACAACAATACTCATTGAACCAGCTTCGTAGGATACCTACGTCATCCCTTTGAAGCTATACCGGTTGACGATCCCCCGAGGGGCAATAGCGGGGCATAGAAACCTCCACTGTAACGACAACTTCCTCACGCGATAGTTTGCGACAAATACAAAAGCGCGTGCTTTTTTCACTTCAAAAGCCATAAAAGTCAATCGCGAGGCCATTCTTCATACACAGAACCAATCGCCAACATGTCCAGCTCTGTCCCCGTTGCGAACGCCTTGAGCGACATCTATCCTCCTGATGCGCTCTCTGAGCAAGGACCGCGATGGAACAACCTTCTCAGCAAGTTCGAGTCCACCTACGGACATGCTGCTTCATTCGTTGCTCGCTCTCCTGGACGAGTAAACATCATTGGAGAGCACATTGATTACTCTCTGTACTCGGTGCTGCCCATGGCCATCACCGCCGACACTCTTCTTGCTGTCTCTGCTACACCCGCTGCCGAGGATGCCAAGTCATTCCGCATCCGCATCGCCAACGTGGAGGACGACAAGTTTGAAGCCGCAGACTTTGAGGTTCCCTTTGACGGCGACGTTTCGATCGATGCGACCAAGTTGGAATGGACCAACTACTTCAAGAGTGGTCTGAGAGGTGTGATGGACTTGTTGAGAAAGAAGTATGGCAAGGATTTTAAGCCATGTAGCATGAATCTGCTTATGGATGGCACTGTTCCTGTTGGAGGAGGATTGAGCTCCAGTGCTGCTGTGGTCAGCACAAGCTCACTAGCTATTATGTTGGCCAATGGTGAGAAGACAGTAGACAAGACTGAGCTTACTGAGCTTGCCATCGTGAACGAACGTGCAGTAGGAGTCAACTCAGGAGGGTATGTTGTCCCAGCTTCGTGTATGACCAGGATACCGCTAACACATCTCACAGCATGGACCAAGCAGCCTCAGTTTTCTCCGAGAAGGGCGCGGCTACCTTCGTCTCATTCAACCCAAGTCTCAAGGCCCAACCAGTTCATTTCCCTCCCACCAGACCCGAAATCACCTTCGTTATTGTGCAATCTTTTGTTACATCAAACAAGCAGGTCACTGGCCCCATCCACTACAACCTGCGCGTAGTCGAGTGTAGCATTGCAGCATCCTACCTTAACGCTGTCCTCAATCCACCCGGAACCGAACTTCCGGAGGATGCAGGCCCCCTGGGTGTCAGTCTCGGAGGTTTCCACGATACTTTCTTTTACCACCAGAACGGCTCAGATTACTCCGCCGCCAAGACCCTTACCAAGGAGGAGGAGTTGGAAAAGCTGATCGAGATTACCGAGAAAACGCTTACACAAGAAGAGGGATACACACGAGAGGAGGTTGCCAAGGTGCTCAACATTACAGTGGAGGATCTGGAGAAGCGATTCATGTCCAAGCTTCCTGTGCGTGCTGAGCGTTTCAAGCTCCGCCAACGTGCTCTGCATGTCTTTAGAGAGGCACACCGCGTAATTCGCTTCATGAAGCTTCTGGAGAACCCTGTTCACACCGGAGCTTCGGAAACCAGCAAGTTCAACGCAGAACTCGGTTCGCTACTGAACGAGACCCAGGCATCCTGCCGCGACCTTTACGAGTGCAGCTCCCCTGAGCTGGATGAAATTTGTGCTATCTCTCTTCGAGAAGGATCATACGGAGCGCGTGTGACTGGTGCCGGATGGGGAGGTTGCAGTGTGCACATGGTGCCGGCGGATAAAGTCGCGGCAGTGACAGAGGCCCTGGAGAAGGAGTATTTTGCCAAGAGGGACTTGACGGAAGAGCAAAAGAAGGGAGCCGTAGTGGTGAGCCGACCGGCAACGGGAAGTGCCATCTACTACGTCCAGGACGGTGTGAAGCCTTGAGAAATGACCATATAGACACACGTGTATAAGCATCATGTCAATCAATGGCGGATTAGTGCATCAACAAGATCTTAAGCGTTAAAGTCAAAAAAGTAATGGGTCTTTGAGCCGATCGTGAGCATGGTCCAGGTTTCAGGAGAATTACAAATACGCACTGCGTTTGAGTGCGTTTATCGGTCTATCCCACACAGAGCCCGATAGCTTGGTCAGTCCTTGCAAGGAGGTATTGACGATGTGACGCGAGCCTCCGGCCTTGGATTTCTGCTCAACCTTATTGCCCAAAAGGAGAACAGTTATCCGACTAAGCGGGACTGTCGGGACTTGTGTCGCAAAATGTGAGGCTCAGCTTACCCTTGTCTGTTGAGACAAGGGACCAGGGCGATGTCAGGCTGTGAAATGCCGTTCGGGATCACACGCAAGTGCCGAGATGACAATGAACCTTCAGGGTATGAGTGAAGCGTAGGAGTTCCTGGAATGTTAAAGTTACGTTGACAAGGAGTACGACGGAGTTACGGGCGGATGAGGACAAGCCAGGATCTTGTCAGGGATTTATTTTGGGGGGAGGTTGAAGAATGATGGAATGGCTGTGGCGTGGAGGTTTAGCCTTTGAGTTTTACCAAATATTCAGTAAGCGGTCACTATTGTTACAGGACAGGTCCCCGGGGAAAATCAGATCGACAGGGTCGTGCTTCGAGTTTACGAATCCAACATTGATACCATCGTAGCATTGCAGTCTGATCCATTTAACCGAGCGGTCTTTGGAAACAAATTTAGTTTCTCCGCTCAATTAACAGACCGGTTGATGCGTTGTGAAGTCACGGAAGCAGACCGAAGCAGATCAATAGCCCAGACATTTTATCTTGGGATGTGTCAATGCTTCAAGTCATGCATATTCAGTCTAGCCTCATAATGGCGCAGGGTTCTGAGCTTTGGGGGAAAGAGGAAACCTGGGATGTGGGAGGAATTCAACCGTAGGAAACAATAGTTGAGAGAACCTGGTCCCCGGGGATCTCCCTCATGTGTGGGAAAATTAATTACCGTTTGCCTGGAATGGGTTCTTGGTGTCGAGGCCTCATGTCACTGTCTTTTTTGGCAAGAAGCCCAAGTTTCAAGCCTCTTGTAAAAGTAATGCAGGGGGTCGAATGTCACCAACCATCTAGAAAGGAAAATACGGTGTTTGTGGCGTTATTGGATAACTCTGCAGGAAAGACCAATCTTATCTGAATTGTCGTGATTAATGGGTAGACGTGATGCTTACTGGCTGAATGTCGTGGCTGTTATTGGCTGCATGAGCCTTACTGGGATCAAGACATTGATGGTCAGCCGTTTCTTAAGTGTACAGCACTATAACTTGAGGGCTGAGATGAGATTATAGGGTCTTGACTGACATTGAATCCAAAATGTTATCATCCAGAGGATCAATTGTTTACCAAAGTGCCAGTCCACTTGCAGCCAGATGCAGTCTTGGCCCAAACACCCCCAAAGATGCCCAAAACTGGGGCTGCTGCGAGAGTCAAGTGTTCCCATGTTCCCCCGCGACGATCATAGTATCACGAGATACTTTCACCTAAGAGGAAAGAAACAGGCTCAACTCGCTACTGTTACAGTGACATAACTCATCCGGGGCCGCGCGACGCGGATCCGGATGAGTTCCACACTTTTCCCCGTCTCCATAACGGGTGCATGGACGTAAAACCACCAATTCAAGACCATGATTTGGTTCCATGACCGTTGTGAATGAAGCCTGAGCACGATACATCCTGGGCTGTGCTGAGGCCCGACTCTAGAGTTGAGACTTTGAGTTGAGTTTGTGATGGGATGCCTGTCTTGATTAGATGAAGACGGGGCTGCAGGTTGGATAGTGTATATTCGGGAGTTCGTGGTGATAGTCTCACCCATACTAGTTGCATGTGCTCGGCTCATACCGCATGATGTTGAGTCTCGAACTTGATACTGTGGCTAACATTGGCTGTCACAATAAATGTCAAGGAAACGCATTGCCGTATACAAGATCCTTGAGGGTATCGCGCATTAGGTTCTGATCAAAGTGACGACGCACAGGCACAGCCCACATAGAATAGGCGGTGCACTCCACAAGAGACTCTGTCGGTTCGATGCTCAGTGCCGATATATTGGTTCATCTGTTGACCGTGCTTTTGCTTCTCCTCGGTTCAAGTGCCGGTCTCAGTTGTATGGATCAGGGTTTCTGTAATTGAGCATCTCAAGGTTTCTTTTGTCGTTGTGGTTGTAATGATCTCCAGGTACCGAAAGTAATTCCATTCGCATGGAAGTAATGTCTTGTCAAGGTATAGTCTGATGGATCTCATTGGGCCGTCGTAAAGAGACCAAGTCGGGTTTAGAGCCAGAGCCAGGTAGTGTCCATGTCCAGTCTCTCCTCCATTCATATGTCTTGATTCCCCTCCTACGATCGACGTTGGAAGCGGGTTCTTGCTCATCTCAACTCTTTATTTCTTATTTCTCAATCATCGTCAGCTTCATTCTGTGAGAACCAGTCCACAGAAGATTTTGTTGTTAAACATCTATATATCTCTGCTCAAATCCGTCTCTTTTTTTCGTATCAGTCTTGGCTCTCCCCACTCATATCTTTCCTCTTACCCCAGAGCAACTGTATCGCATACCGCTATCTCATCCGCTATCAGTTGATCCCTGCTCCCCAGCTTTTCATTCGCGATCTAGGTCCAACGATCTGTCATTCTTTTTGGTCGCCTTATTCACTGTTTGGCCTTAGTCTTGGCCTGACCTTACTCGTTCCATATTATATACCCGTTTACTCCGGTATCTTCTCGTCTCCCACTTTACTTTCTCGCTCCGGCTAGTCTAAACCTTTTTGCTGGTATTTCGGTTTTGGGGTTCTACAGGAAAGCCCTGACCATCTCAGCTTGCAGCCCAGCCGAGTCCCAATCCTCCACTTCCAGGGCTGACCGTGCTGTTTTTTGGGGGTGTTGTTCGCTGTACTCCACTACCCATACAATCGGGTCCAGGTCTTCTCTTCAGCCCCAAATAACTTAATTCTTCCATCATCACCACAAACCATGTCTCCGGACTCGTGGTCCGACGCGGACAGTGTATCGCAACATTCCCACATGTCGCAACAAGATGATTCACTTGATCGACAGCTGCTGCGTCATTTGATGCGACGCTATGGTCGCGATGGCATTGCTCAATTAATGGATGAGGAGGCTACTTCACCTGCTATTAACAGTGAGTAATAATTGAATCTGCCTAGTTGGTCGTTGTTAACGGTTATGTCTACCAGTCAACGATGCGGCATCGGTCATCTCCTCCAGTACTTATTCATCGGTCAAATCGGAAGAAACCCCTAGCGTTTTCGATGCCGCAAGCATACGAACCTACTCGTCCGACAACTCATCCCTCCGAGGCAGTATCATCTCTAATGTATCGGCCCGTACTGCGAAGTTGCTTGGTCGCAAAGCTCCTCGCCCTTCCATCACACACGAGGAGGAAACTTCACCCGCTTCGAATGAGTCAACAACGCCTGCGCCTAAGCAAAAGGGTTCTTTCACGTGCGGTTTTTGTCGAGAAGAGGATATCCAGAAGACATGCACACGTAAAAACGACTTGAAAAGGCATATTGAGGATTTCCACAACACCAACGCTCAATGGTTTTGCCGGCAAAAGGGTTGCGACATGGTTTTTGACTGGCAGACGGCATACAAAACTCATCTCAAGCAAGCCCATGGTGGCTCCCGTATGTCTCTCGATGAAGCTAAGATCAACCTTTGTCCTCAGACTGTTTTTGCTTGTGGCTTTGAGAACTGTACCCAAGTATTCGAAGCGCCCAGCGACGACGAGGCCGACACTGTGTTCAAGGAGTTCGTGGCTCATGTTGTGAAACACTTCGATGAGGGTTCCAACAGCGGAGAATGGACCTATTCGGGAAGAATGCGAAACTTGCTTCGACAGACTGGTCTTGTCCGTGCCTGGCAAGGTTCATCTTGGGGTGAGGATGATCGAAGTCAATTACAGTGGCATCCTCAGTCCAGCGGCATTCTCCGCAAGCGCCTAGAAACAAGACATCTGGGAGATTTGCAGCTTCTTGTCCAATATGCCATTGCTCTTGGCTCAGAACCATCATCTATCACAAAGTACCGTGAGGACTTTGTTAACCCTATCAAGGATCAATGTCGTCAGGTCATCATGGGACACAAGTCTCGGGCACCTCCCTTGCCGCCTTCGGGTCCGACCCCAAGCGCGGATCAGTACCAGTTCCGCATTTCCCGAGGCAACACAAACCACAATCCCAATCTAGCAGCATACATGGCTACACAGCGCCGGGCATACCCAGCAAGGGCCGGCCCCGTTCGTTCTGGTCGCTCTGCTCGGCCCCCGCGGCAGGCCATGCCCGCAACTTCGTCGGCCCCAAGCCCGATGCCACACCATTTCCAGTACGCCAATATGGGGGTAGTACCGATGTATGATCCACGACAGCAGCACCAACAGCAACAATTTGCCATGATGCAGCAAGCCAATGGAGGTATCATTGCTGAGGACTTGCGAAGTCTCCAATCCATGACCAACGGTGTACCTGAGCGGGACATTGATATGGCCGATACCGAAATGATGGACCCTTCATTCATGCAGCAGCCTAACTTCTCGGGCTCTTATGAACCCCAGGGTATGACTACCTCTGCGGCCGATGCTTCATGTCTTACGCCTACAGACCCTATGAACCAACATATGACCTTTGGTTTCGACACAGCATATTCTTGAGTCTTTGGTATTTTGGGTAATAATTGGAAACATTCCTTAATCTTTTCTTTTGTTTATATATATTTGTCGTTGGACAGAAGACGTGGTACACTCACCACTTAGCGATGGTTCTTTACATTGGGTTCGTTCATGGATGGGGAGTATTTGTAGAGCTCTCAGAGACATCTAGTTATCAAAAGCTTGGAATTTGGTTCTGAGTACCTTAGGTAGTGGGAGTTTGGTCTGTTAGTCTGTTAGCACGACACGTTTGAGTGTCCTCGATTTGATACCCCTAGCTTGAATACATAAGCAACTATATCCTCAACTATTACTTCGTCCCGTTTGAGTATACGTCTGAGCTACGTTAAATTGCGTTTCCTTTTTAGCCTTGATTCTCCACTCATGTTCGTCGATGTCATGTCCACTCCGCATGTTCTTGACGATGCCAGGGCATTGATGTTGGTCATGGATCCAATGTTGGGCACCTGAAGGACCCAGTCACTAGCAACTTGATGCCAGAGCTTCCCTACCACCCTGATCTACCGGCAGGCTTCGGAGACCCGGAAGGCACCGAGACTACCGAGCTTCTTTGGGGTCTCAACGATCCAAGATTAAGATATTACGCCTCGAACCCAAAATAACCCTGAAACAACGATCATACTACATCGGGAGAAGAACACAGAGCATATTTTAGAGTTTACTGACGGTGACATATTCTCAGGGCTGGAAGATTCCATCACGGGGGTTGACCCGGTTTGCCGGTTAGCTCACTGGTTAGGTGACAACGTCTGATACATGGTCCTGTTGGTGTTGAAGCTATCGTGAGAACCTCAACTGCCGAGCGCGATTGTATTCCAAAATAGTCAGGTGTTTACGACAAAGTTTACGGATCATCTCGTTTGAGACAGAAGATCTACCACCGTTAACTGTCAGTGCAGCTTGATGATGCCAGAGTGGTACAGGGTAACTCGGCTGTACAGGACTGTTTGAGATTACGACTGAGACCATTGCTTCCATCGTTCTCGCTTGAGGATAATAGTGTAAATGAGCACAATGGATAGGGGTTAAACTTTAAAGCCATGTTCCTAGCGACTGGGAACCTTCGTTTGTGTTTGTGATATAGTGATTTACACTTGATCGTACTCGATCCAGTCAATGATCAGTAATATTTACAAAGCTCGCATCACTTCGAAAGCAACGCTCGGTTCACGATTGAAACACTATCCTCGAGTATCGTACGATCTGGTAAGGCTAAAAGAAGACGGCACCAAGTGATCAGTGCCTATAGTTTACCTAGAGACGAAAAGAAAGTAGTAAAAGCGGCAGCCAAAAGAGCGCGGACCAAAATCATTTCCACGGACGCGAAGAATATCGGTGCCGCGCAAGAAGAGGCCTGAGCCCTTTCGGAAGGGCAAGGATCCCCACGATACGGTAAGAGGTTAAGATAGGGCTTACGGGAGGTGTTCCGATGAACCCAGGAGGATGCTATGCTATGGGATGCCGAGGCATTGTAGTTTACAGAAGGAGATTTAAGAGACGCCTCTTGATTGCTTTTTTAGTAACGGCTCAAACGGCCATGTGTGTTTACTGGATATCGTGGCTTGCGTTCGAGAACCTCGGGCGCAGTAGGTGAATGAACCAAGTGGACATCCCTGACAGGGGTTTTGTATGTAAAGTGCCTAAATTGGGTTGGAGATGGAGTTGGAGATGGAGGTGAAACTCCTGGGTTGATTGATTGATGACGGATGTGATTATGCTGGAGATAGGGGACCTGCATAACATCCACGTGGATGGCGCGTACCAAGAAGGGCAACACCTTGCGACTGATAAGAGGTCTGTATGCTTGTCTGTGTGTCAGCAAGCAAGCAATCAACTATTCAGCTGGAGTTGAGGGTAACAGAACCAACATACAAACTCCCTTTGTCGGTGCTCTTTTTAAGGTTGCGTGCAGAAACCTCAAAAGGAAAGGCACACTAAGGATCTACAGTACGGCAACGGGTGGACCACGTGGGAAAAGCGTTACAGAAGAGGGAGGACGGGAGGTTTCACTCCACTGGAACTTTGTGTTTGATGTTGATCGTGAGTGTAACCGACGATTCCAGAACAGAAATGTTGTGGTGAGACAGAGTGCTTTGACTCTACCCATGCGAGGTTGTTGAAGTATCTCAGTCTCGAGAATGCTCCGTGATGTAACATCAACTAATCGTGATGGTCTCGACTCTAATCACTCGATAAGCTGAACGGCACAGTGCAGTTAATATTCATGCCTTGTGAAGCAAACCAGTAATCGAGCACATCATACTATGTATGTAGTTCAACCCGAACCAGTCAAGTGGAGGACGACCAGGATCTAGGGTAATGAATAGGATGCCTCACAGACGACAAGAACAGAAGGAGAAGAAAGAAAACCGTGCAGTCATATTACGGATACCATCCCATCTTTTTAATCTACCCCAGCCTTGACAAGGATATCGTGTCTAGCTTTTGCCCATCACGAGACAAGCAAAGAGAGGCAACGTCCAAGCACAAGACGGACAATCAGCATGGACCAATCCTGTGGCTATGCTGGGATCTACGGTGCTGATCGTTGTACCCGAAACACGTCGCTTGCGTTTTGCTGCACGTAAAGTAATTCCAGTATCTGTTCTCGATACTCGGATACTGTTAGTTTCACCTTGGCTGATACATAGATCTGGAGATACTCCATAATCGTATCAATCAGCCACGAAAGAGGAGAAGAGAGGTCCACCACTCGCAATACGATGTAATGTTTTGCCTAGCCTAGAGAAAGATTCCAGAAGAAAAAGCAAATAAAGTCAAACAGGGGAGCGGTCAGCAAAAGACAGATGAAACAAAGCAAACATGTCTCTCGCACAGCCAGCCCAGTGTCTGCAACAAAGTGATAATTCACTTTTTACATG
Source organism: Fusarium sp. MBC 181 (assembly GCA_030772735.1). Lineage (NCBI taxonomy): Eukaryota > Fungi > Ascomycota > Sordariomycetes > Hypocreales > Nectriaceae > Fusarium > Fusarium sp. MBC 181. The sequence continues at coordinate 13,578 of JAPHDB010000259.1, read as the reverse complement.
ATTTGATTTGCGAGGATCCGACCCAGAAGCCAGGACCTCTGATGGGTCTCCTTTTTCTTTTTTCTTTGATTGTTACTTCATTTTTTGGGAGATGGCGTTATGGTTGTTGTCGACTCCAGGGTCTCATTTCTGTACACGAGGCTGTGTTACGGTACCCGAGTAACAGTTCGTCATGATGGCTATGGCTTGAAGGAACAATGAGTCTTGCCAAGGATTCTCACCGTAGCTGGGCGAAACGATACTCTTACAGTATTGTATTATAAGCAGGCGCCACAGTACACCCACGATTAATGTTTTGACCTCTCGAATATGGTCTTGGCGGTCTTGACTTTGCACTTTCACTTTCAACCTATTGTCCTTTGGACCTTTGGTTTTTGGAACTTACAAGGGGTCCTTCTCCAAAGTGGCTTAGACTTGATCAGGCTCGTGTCATGTCCCCCCATATCCCCAACCAATACCGTCAGATGGCCACCCTCCCAGCTCCGCACCCTAAGGTCTCGGCAGGCCATTGATACGCCGTTCTCAAGTGCAGAAGCCAGAGATTGGCCCATCGTCATTTCCCGCTGAAACAGGGTCGTCTGCTGGCCCGCGTACACTAGCACTGATATGGATCTTGGTGTCTTGGGCAACAATTTACCTTGGCTTTTTTTCTTCAAAAAGTTTAGACTCGGTCGGGCTGATCACTCTCCGACCACGTTTTTCTCTCTGAATTGCATTGCTCTTGGTCTGGGGATCCATTCTCCATTCCACTGTGGAGATTTTTACGTCCAAAGCGAACAGTTTCACATCCAAGTTTGGATCACTGTTGTGTTGCTGCTTTGGCACCGATGCTCGGAAGAAAGAAGCCACACTTTTGATGCTCGTCAAGGATTGAACTGACTAATTAAGTAGGTCAATCTGGCAAGATTCTGACACGACAAAAACTAAGCGTGATCAAGTGCTGAATCAGTTACGTACGGATATTGATGTCTCTTTGCGGAATAGGAAACCCAAACCGGGTTCAAGTCAAACGGGCTGTCCACAAAACCCTAATTCATGTTGTATCGTCAGCAATGATGGAACAGTGTAATCTCTCCTGCATGCAGCATTTTCTAGAATGACGGCAGAAGAACTTCAGATCATGTCGGTCATCTCCTTCTTACGTAGCATGTATCCGTAGGAGGGAGGGAGGGAGCTGGAGACTGGAGACTGGAGACTGCAGCAGCAGCAAACTGGCAGGGGAACCAAGAGTGCAATTTGCTGAAACAGGGCCTTATTTTTGGCTACACTCCAGTCCAGTGAATCATTGATGAGATGACTTTTTAGCTCCAGCCGAGTTTTTTCTTTAATGGTGTCGGTGTCGCTGACTTGACTTGGCTTGACTTGACTTGACTTGACTTGACTTGGTCGCCCCGTTACGACCCAGACTCGGCTGGGTCAAAGAGAAGCAGGCTATCGAGGATTTATGTTAGCTTGAGGTCTGTGGCGTCTCATTGTTTGTTTTCCAAGCATTTCATCAAGTGGTCTTCTCCGTATTGTACGTATCAGAATATGTATGTACCTGATGATCCATTCTCCCCTGAAATATCCAAATGCCGGAATAGTAGATCATCGTCAGGTACGTCACGTCAAGATGCTCGACCCGCATAGAGATGGACCATCCGTTTTTGAATAGAATTGGCAGACGAGGCAGAATTTGGCGAATGACGTTCCTGAAACGGCGTTGGTGGTGGACAAGGAGCCCCCTTGTTGATGGAGTCACTAGTCTCGAGACTAGCCAGGACATGGATTGAACCAACGTGGGCCGACCAAGAGCGATCACTCCGGCAAGCCCGTTATAATGTCTCACACAAAGTCCAGGGATTCGACGAAGGCTTCTAGAAGGACTTTCTCTTGCTCTTTCCCTCTTTCTTCCTGATCTCTGACTCTCTTTCGCTCCTTCCCTCCCCTGCACCTGCACTTTGACTTGCACCCTCACTTCACTGCCTGCTACTGCCTGCTCGCCGCTCCCTTTCTTCTTCCATACATTCGCCCCTCTCTTCCTCTCTCCCAGTCGAGTAAAGTACAGTACTTACTCTCTTAATCCCCATCCATCTCAAACAAGGACCCTTGTGTGTCTCTTCTGTTCGTCTTTTTACTCTAATTGATGTTGTCTCGCCTTTGTTTTAATCCGCCCTCATACCCACAAAGTTACCGCTATCACATCACATTCCAAGACTTTCTTGGTTCATAATCACGACTCAACGACCCAACTATCACATACTAATCGTCGCGGGCTGTCGATTTCCCCTCGTTTCGCTTTCAATCGACTCGAATCAACTCGGCTCTCTTTCATCGACGCTCCTTGGGTCACGCTTATCGCCAGTCTTACACGAGATCTCAACCGACTTCGACTCAACTTGATGATAGTCACACCAACAGCGACTGTCTATTATTGCTGACATTAATTAATTCTGTCACACGGGTCGCCAACGATAGTTAATACAGCGCTCAGTGCGCGTTATCGCTTTGACGATTGAGCCTTGGACATTCCGCAACCACAACCACACAACATGTTTCCTTTCCCAGGACAGGATGAGCCTGTGAGGCCGCTATCTGAGGAGGATCAGCAAATCCTCCTGGGTCTTACCCGTCGCTACGGCGTCTCCAGCCTTGTCTGCGCGCTCACCGGTCTCGGTGCTTCATGTGAGTGATTTCAATCACATATCAAAATGTAGACCCTCTAACATCAAATAGCACGAGCCTCCACCTTTTCAGCATCCACACTACTCAGCAACACCAGCGCGCCTTCATTATCATGGAGCAACTCTGATGCTTCTCACGCGCGATCCGATGCGGCTTCCATCCGAACTCAATCGACATGGCAGGACAATGCCGGCGACGTTCCCTCGATTCATGATGGTGAAGTCGGTAAAGTTACCGATCGTACATGGCTCGATTCGCCAAATCTCATGCAGTCACCCATTCCTTCATGCGATGTCACCTCTCACCCGTCGCCCCGGCACGTCACACCAACCTCAAAGAAATATCAGTGTCCCATGTGTTTCTTGGACAACAACCCCGTTGGTTTCGGCAGGAAGAGCGATTTCAAGAAGCATCTTTACAACTTCCACGGTGCTGATGTGACCTGGCTGTGCAAGACCAAGGGCTGCCATCTCTCTTTTGCTACCGAGCGCGCCTACAGCACACACGCTAAGGAGGCACACCGCATGGATGCTCTTCCTAACAGTTCAGCAAAGACAGAGTTGTGCCCCCAGGTCGTCTTCGGTTGCGGTTTCGGTAGCTGCAAGGACCGTGTCTTTGAGGCTCCCACCGGCGAGCAAGCATCTGCCAGCCGCGACAAGTACTTTGAGCATATCGCCAAGCATTTTGAGGACGGATTTGATGTGAACAACTGGGAGTACAAGGTTCAACTGCACAACTTGATGCGTCAGTCCAAGGTCAAGTCTATCTGGAAGACTTGCATCTGGCCCAAGGAGAAGAGACAGCAACTCACATGGCGTCCTCGGTCTTCTGGCGACCTCAAGCGCATGCTCGAGGCTCGTCACCTTGGCGAAGATATCTCTACTCTGGTTCGCCTAGCTTTCATCCTTGGCACATCTCCATTCACCAACCCTACTACACCGCCACCAAGTGAGATTGACCTACAGTTCTCTCTACCGTTCCGATCTCAATGCCTGGCAGATGCAGTAGGCCACGGAGAAGGTGTGCAGATGAAGACAGAGGATATCAGTGAGATGAACACACCGATGGTCACTGTCACGAAGCAGGCCCCTACAACACCACAGCCACCTACCTTCTCTGCCAGACGCATCAAGCAGGAAACTAGACCATCGACGCCAGTGGACAGCATTCCCGAGCCCATGGTTCGAGATGATCTCACAGCGGGTCCTCACCCAGGAACACCATTCCCTATTCCTAATGAGCATGTCTGGCCTGTCGACGCACCCAAATTTGCACCTGATCAGATGAACACTTTCGCGGATGCTTCTATGACCTACATTCTTCCAGGTTCCGAACTTCCTCAACAGCAATGGGACATGACTGGCATGCAACAGCACTTCCCTCAGCAAGACACTGTCATGGGTAATGTGTACATGCCTCCCCAGCAACCACAACAGCCCGTGGCTGCCCGTCCCGCGACTCCTATTCCTTCAAAGCGACCCGGATCTTGGGGCAAGCGATTGAGCCTCGAGAACCTGCGCCCGAAGAAGAAGACCAGCGTTTACGGTAGCCCTGCTTCTGAGCACGAGGCTGTCCCTCCTGTACCAGCTATGTACGCCGATATGATGCATGCGTCTGTACCTACGTCTATGCCTGCGGGTTACGAACTGCCGATGCGAATGGGTCACCCTCAACAAGGATACACATCAAACCCTGGCTTCATGCCCCAACACCAACATCAACAACAACAGCAGTTCGGCTCACCCACAAGCTTCTACTTGGACGACGGCGACATGAGACTATAAGGCGTTTAATCTTGGAACGGAAAAGCATTTTTTGAGCATCATGATTTCATTTTCACTGCTTTGCATTATCATATATCTGTACTAATAATCATTCCGTACACGGGCTAAAGAGGAGGACGAGGAACTTTACGACAGGATACCCCATCCTCTACATGACGATCTGAACTTTCTCTTATTACCCATTTCCTTGTTTGTTCTTGGATACATTTCAGCATTTGGACCAACACATACCTATTTCCTTTTTTACATATCTTTTGTCATTTTGTATTTTTGTTTTGTGATACCACGGTGTTGAAGAAGGATGGAATGGGATGAGACAGGAAACCAAAGCCACGCATGCTGCAAAGTCACAGAATTGTTATTTGCAGCTTTTATTTCCCCTTTGTTTTTCTACCTGTTGAATATTGCATCTTTCGGGCGGTTATGCGAGGGTCATTATATCGGGATGGCAGATACCCCATTGTGAGCCAGATATATCTTTGGCGGGATACAAATGATAGATAGGAAGTCTGCATGTCAGCGAACAACATGAAATAATACAAAGTTTAAACAAAACATTTTGCAATGGACAATGCGATGTGAATGATGAATTGTGTCTGGGCTACTCGAATCTAATGTTTGCCAGAGACCCAACACAGCTACCTGCCCATGCCGACATTGTTGACACCACACGCCATCCTTCTATTTCTTCTCAGAAGCTAAACATGTTAGTCAAATGTTCGACAAACACTGGACAGCACATACTCTGAGTCTCGGGAGGCTCAGAAGGCCAGCTCTCCTCAGTGACTGGCACCCCCTTGATAGGGGAGTTCCTCTCATGCCAGGCGATTTCTTCCATGGTCATGGTACCGCCTGGGAGACCCGGGCCATAGGGCTCCAGGTCTGATTTAATAAGGCGTTCAAAATGTCGGGCCATTCTCTGGCGGCGGCACTGTGGGCAATCGGACATCTTGGCGGCGGCGATGGTGGTGGTGGTGGTGATGATGATGATGATGATGGTGGTGATGGTAGTGGTGGTTGAGGAGAAGATTTCGTGCAGGCCTAACGCGAGATACTTTTTAGAGATGGATGTGTGAAGAGGGGAAGTTTCGGAGAGGAGGAGAGCTTGAGATTAATTAGGTTAATTGAGCTTGCTGCTGCCTGTCACTGGCTCATATATTCTGCCAGCTGGCCAACACTGATTCACTGAGCGAAGAGTCGCATGCGCTACAACTTGATACGCAGAAGATTTATTGCATCTTACTGCTCTGGTACTGCTATGTTCCTCCAGTAATTGCCCTTTAGTATTGGATACGAAACATCGTGTCTTTCCTGGCCCTATCGATTGCCCACAAGTCTGCCCCCTTTACATTGCAGCATCTCCATCAACTACCTACCACCTGTGACAGCAACAGCAGCAACAGTGATAATGCTTCTTCCCATACTATCAACTACACACACTTGATGGTCGGAAGGAGGCCGTCCATCCTCAGTATCCTCTTTCCTCTCATTACACCTCTTCACATAGGGCACTGCAGTTCCAGGACCGCAAGACCTTGCTATCTTATTTGTCTTAGACTAAACTACGATGTGCGTTAGTCCCTTTCTTTTGCATAATCTTGAGACGAAGGTTATATGCGTATGACCCTGCTTGTTCCTTGAGTGATTGAGAACTTGGAGTTGACAACTCGGCTAGAATATGATGGAAGGGAGTTGTTCATCAGGTGGGATAAACCGACGACAGTTTGGATCTCCCAGCCTTCCTTGGACCATATCATGCCTCTATCTGATCGTAATAGTCTGATGAGTTACACAAACTGATGTCGATTGTTCACCACATTCCTTGTGGCAGTCCCTAGGACATCCTGTTTGAGATAATTTCTATGATCTCTCAACATCCATCTGACATTTCTGCTTAGAAAAACCACTTGGATACGAACATGGATCTCTACAGCTAATTTGGCAAGGATGCCTTTTTGGTGATGCACATGCACTGTGATAGATAACACAACGGGCTTGGCCTTGGCACATCAACCAGAACGCATGTGAATTTTGGTTCAGTTATATGCCACAGCGTAATGCGGGGGTATCTATATGGTCCGAGTATTGTGTTCATAGTTGTCATTCTTTGAATGTGATCTTATGACTCATAATTGAGGACATTGTTATGCGTGATCTGACAAGGAAGCCTGACAGTGCCTCAGGACCACCTGTTTGATGCGAGTTGACTGGCTCGCTTCTTTCGATACCTATATATACCAAAATATGCAGTCACACTTCAACAGCTCAAGGAAAGCAGCTTGGCGCAGTGGAAGCGCGGTATGTCTCTACTCCACCTGCGAAACAATACCAGAGTACTAACTCATTACAGCCGGGCTCATAACCCGGAGGTCACTGGATCGAAACCAGTAGCTGCTATGAAGCTATCTTTTTTTGCAGTTTATTCTGTTGGTACCTACCTAGATCGATAGGCGTGAAGCCCAAGATGCCGCCAGATGACTATCACTGCACGCACACGTAACTTTTTGCATCTAGCCATAACTTGCTTAAATACGGCGGGAAATTTTTGCTTATAAACATCCAGCTATTGGATACCATATGACTTTCTTCCTAATCGTGAACTCTTGCTCATGCCACCCAAATTGACGTTTGTGTGCGTCCGATTCTTCGGGGGGCACGAGTGGGCCCCACGGCGTCAACCCCGAAGCGAGGATCCACCCGGTGCTCCGGATTTGCATTATCGACACCACCAAGACCGAGCGCTTTACTGTCTTCGCAATTCGTGAATGGATTGTTGTGTCAACGGGGCGTCATGTAGAGCATTCCTGATACTTTTACTGTCGGCTCTCCCGCAAGAGCAACTGCCTTTGTTAAGTAAGGACAATAAGAGATCTCGTATTCCACAGTCAACTGCGTTCATACCAAGGAAAGCACTGTATGTTCTTCATCGTATTAGAGGCAAACAAAAACTTCCAGCATCATGTGTACCCCCAAGCTATGATGAGAATACCTTCAAACCGATCGTGAGTCCACCGCATACTACCCGCTCTTTGCTTCAGAACACCACTCCCAAGCACAACTCGTTCTAGCTTAGAGCGGCTTCCTGTTACACCAAAAACTGTCGCCTTTGTTAGTTACAGTCTAAGTACTCGTTTCGCATGTCATACCTCTGATTGTCGTAGACATGGAAGCTGGTTAATCCTGAGCTTCATAGACGGTGTGGGCTGATTGGCTGGCAATCATTGGTGGGCGATTAACCGATCAAAGATAGATTTTGGCCAATGTCATCAATCAGGCTTAATATATTTCGAAAAGAAAGGCGAGTTTGATGCTGTTTTCAAAGTACACGGAGAGCAAAGGAGGTGCCCCTGAAAGTAAGGACATGTCTGCTACTGATGTTGGAAGCAGAAAATGCGAGGAGCTCCCAAAAGCAAAGGCGAGCCTAACCAAAGAAACAAAAAGGAAGGAAGGCACCGCCAAAAAAAAAAAAAAAAAAACCGTCTAAGACGGGGAAGATAGTAGGATCTTACGGTCCTGGAGGCTGCGGCGCCTCTTTGCCGGAGGCGTAGAGGAAGGAGGATGAGAGTGAGATGTAAGAGGGAGGAGTCGGCGGGCGACTGCTGGAGGGGATGGCCAAGATTGCTCTGTGACCGGCTCCCCTTTGATGGGGGAGCCCTCCTCATGGCGGTCGATCTCCTCGACGGACATTGCCCCTCCTGGAAGGCCTGGCCCGAGTCTTTCCAGGAGGGCGGACAGGTGTTTGAGGCAGGGTGCGCGGCACGGCATCTTGAAGGAATCGTTGATGGTAGCCTGAACCTCTCCAGGAGGGCGATCAGGTGCTTCAGGCAGGGGGTGCGGGATGACATCTTGGGATTGTTGATGATGATGGAAAGGAAAAGAAAAGGAGCCATACGAAATGACAGCAGACATGGTTACGTCAGGAACCAATATCCATGGGGACGGGAAGGAGCAGGCAGGGCATGGCGGAAGTCCTCGCCCACCTAGGGAAGGCAGGATGCTTGGTACCGAACCCACGACTCAGAGAAGGAACAAGCCACAACCGCAGAAACTGTAAGTAGGTACCTGCAACAAGACAATGAACGATGCCCATACTCAACAACGCAATTAATTGATGTAGGGGTCTTCTCAATTAGTATCATAGACATCGCTCCCAGTAACCAGAGAAAAATGTTCGAGACCTTTTACTTGACTAGGTACCAGAACGATTCAGCAGTTCATGAAAATATCGACGGGGGTGACCTTCTTTCCATCAGCTAGTAGTTCGCGAGGGTATTGTATACTCTTGATTGTCAAAAACCGCAGAGCCAAAATTACTATAGTTGGTTCCCATGCTGTTCACTCTTCTGTACCCTGAAGTTTAGTGGTCAGCGGACTCTCGGGTTTCTTTATCGTAAGCCCACCCATCGATTGATTATCCCCAGATGTAGATAAATTACTCGGGTGTATGTATGTCTAACTCATGGACTATGGAATGCAACTACTTGCATTGGGAGGAACTTACAAGTGCTGAGACCCTGACATCAAGTATACCATGATCATTGAATCGCGGCTGTTCCCCATTGCGTCTTCAAGTTAAGTATTTGGCAAAACCTGAACACTCCTTCTTGCGTGCATTATCCATGTATGCCTCCATCTTTCACATGAGGTTATTCATAGAACAGGTACCTACGCAGCAAACCCGGCAACAGTTGCTTCTGTAGTTCATGGAGGGTAACGGGAGGCGGGCGGGAGCGGCAAACAGTGGGGCTGTGATATCAAACCCCACCACCTCACCCAGCACCATTCCCACTTCAATACTCCAGAACTCCATGAAACCAGCTCCAAAAATTACAAAAGATATCGCATTCGACTCGTCTTGACCTAGGGATCAAGGGAAAAATACCAAAAAGACAAAAAACGACACCCGAGAGGGGACTCGAACCCCTAACTTTCAGATTTACTTATTTGTAAAAGTCTGACACGCTAACCAATTGCGTCACCCGGGTTCTAGACTTATTGGAAGGAGCGGGTTCAAATTTGGACTCAAGTTCCTTCCGTTTGAAGTTTCTAGAGCATTTTTACTATTTTTTGTAGTTATTTTTCCTAGACATATTAATATTGTAATTAACAATAGTATAATATGCTCTAAATATTATAGAATGAAAAGAAACTGTATTAGAAATTGTATTATTTGTTATTTTAGTATACTGCTGTCTGGATCTCTGCAGACACAAGCCACGCCGCAGACTACGGAGCGAAGCTCGATACGTCGATTGATGTGATTGGACTCGGATACCCAATCCCTGTATGCAGACTATACGATACGTGACATCTACTTGCTCAGCCTCGTTTCGGTTTGAACGGCATATTGAATCCTTGCGAGGTGGTCAGATAAGGAACAGAAATAAGATTTATAAATCGTGTATGCCAGGAATCTCTTAGATTTCCCACGTACACTTGCATCCATCAGTATCTCAACCACTGGCACCAATGTACCAAGTACAGTCACCATGTCGTGTGGAAGACGGCAAATACATCGCACAAAGCAAGGTCGCTGCATTTTGGGATGAGGCATGGTGGAGGCTATCATGGACAGGTCGAACTAAAGAATATGTGCTCCGAGGTATTACGGACCGGAGCCCAAAGAACCTTCTTACCGATAGAGAAGTGAGGAGACACCAGAAAGCAGTCCACAACGAGACAGGCGATATTGTTGGCTACGCACGCTGGATCATGCCAGAGTCACACAAGGACTCTTGGCTTATCGCTCAGACCCCTGATGTGAGCGACGAGGAGAGAGAGATGTTCACGAAGCGTCATTCCGAAGCAGAGTTTGAGCCTCGAACGGATAACGATGAATTGGATGACCATATGGACGGTTGGAGACAGAAGTACAAACACGCCAACTGCATGGGTAAGCATCACGGAAGAAACAAATTCATAAACTGATAGTCGAGCAGAACTACACTACATCGGTGTCCGACCGGATCACCAACATCAAGGACTTGCAAGTATGCTTGTCAAATCTGGCCTCGAAGCAGCAGACCAGCTAGGCATTGATGTTCTAGTGTTGGCTACAGGCCGGCGTGGTCAGAAGCTTTATTCAAAGCATGGATTTGAGATTCTGGAGGAGAAAAGTCAGAGCATGACTAAATTTGGCGTTGATGAGCTTTATGAAACTTTTGTCATGATTCGTCGAGCTAAGCAATGACGGAACAGATCCATAAACCAAGGATACCTTTCGAGCACTTCTTAATAGACATGGATATATTCAGGTGATTCATAGGACAGCAATTCCTGTTATCTATTCCAGCAAAACTCTTGACGAAACCAAGTATCAAAGTATCTTGGTATGCTCCTACAGCTTAGACTTGATTTTATCTCCAACCTTCTTCACCTCGCTGCTAAACCGATAAACGATATTATCAAAACTGCTTTCGGGAAAGATGTAAAGCCACTTCAACTCATTGTCGCCACAAAATACTCCATGCTCTGCGTCTCCAGGTATCCAGACCAGCTTGCCTTTAGAGACGGGGTATCTTTCTCCTTCGATCTCTACTTCTCCCGAGCCATCAAGGATGTAGTAAACTTCTGCTTGCGTGTGGCGATGAAGTGCTAGGGTACCGTTGCTGGGGCATGTTGCGATACCGCTGGTCAGGGAAGTGCTGGCGGTTCCTGGTGAGGATAAGAGCGTGTGCCAGGTTGCGTTGCCTCGTTCTTTCTCAGTGAATGAGGAGGGCGTGGTCTGCGATTGTGCGGCGGCATCAATGATTATGGGCTTGCGTGAGGTTGAAGGCATGGCAAGTGTGATACCGAGATGGTTGTACAAACTAAGTCGGGGAGGTATATGACTATCAATCTGAAGAAGTTCGATGGTACACAAGGAGCAAGGTCTCTTATACTTTTGTATCTCAAGCTGAGCCAGCTTGCAAACTTGAAGTCATCGTGTCCATGGACAAGGAAAATCTTGATATCCAAGGATCACTGTGACGAAACCAGAAAGTTTACACGGCCCTAGTGTCGAAACAGGTAAAACATGACGAACCGTTGAGTCAACTCATCGATATACCCCATTATATTGATTCGCACGCCACATGGCTGAGGGGCTCCCACCAATAAGCATCAACTGAGTTGAGAACTGATCAACATCTAATGCAAGAATTGCTATTCTTTGCCATTTGCGAGTTTGGTCTTTGCGATGATTGTTATTTATAGTCCGATCCGAATGATAGCTAGAGATGTTACAGCGATTGGCTGCTGAGTCCAGCAAAAATCTTCGCTGCAGTCCTGCAATCAACCATGCGACAACTTTCCACGGACAGACCACAACATTAAATATTTAACTTGAATTTACCTGACGGTCGCCTGGTGATACTCTCGTTCCTAAACACAGCCTTACTCTTCGTGCATAGTATACTTGCACATCATGAGACTCAAGTGTGCTCATATTTTACCCACCCTATAGCATCTGAGTTTGGCTTTGCCGTTTACAAAAGGTGTCCAGGGTCGTGGTAACTAAGCTTTTGATGATCTCTAAGAGCTCACATCATCTCAGAAACAAGAGATAAAAGTTAGATGCCCTTACTTCAACAATTGGTCGGTATTATACGTCCGGCACTTGGGGAAGAGTATTTATCCAGTAGGATGCAAGGAATATCATGAGCTCCTAGTTCTGAAGTGAAGTAACGAACGATTATTAACATCGAGAATTTGTTCGAAGAAAAGATCCTTGACCAAAGTCATGAAGCAAGTCAAAGTAGGTAGGTAGGCGACATTGAGCCTCATCAATGAATTGAGCTTGAAGTTTGTGGGGAAGCTTGTAGGATGGGTCCCGGACCGGGGAACGTGCCACCTTCACATGGAAGCGATAGCGGGCAAGATCCGAGATGAACACCACCATCATGAATAAATAGATCGATGTGATAACTGCCGACAGCAATAACAGATTTACTGGTCTATCTCTGAGCAATTCGTAGTGAGATAACTCAATCACTTGCTCCACAACATGAGGTCCATATGCACCGTCCCTAATCATATTTCAGAGGCGAAAAACGGAGATAAATGGCCGCATGCAAATTGAACCAGTTCAGGCTAAGGCAAAAAGGGTCGGATACCTGATGGAGAGCTGCTCCAGCTGTACGGAGTAGGAAGATGTTCCCCGCCCGCCACTTTCCCGACGTCAGAGGGTCCTCTCATTACGGAGCTCAGCTTAATCCCTGGGGAAACGCTGGATTGGATGTCAGCGGCTTCCCTGGAGATGAGTCAAGATTTTTTCTGACGTTATCAATTGACGGCCAGATAAACGGTGAAATAAACGCCATTCATGGCTGTCAAAATCTAAAACTGAGTCGGTTTTTCAGTTCCTTTGGTCCAGCTAACGCCAGCTAGAGGGGAGTAGAGGCCCAGCTACGCCGTTCTCGCAGCACACCTGACCAATCAGAAGGCTTCTACTAGTGGCGATATCGGCCATTCACCTTTTCACTGATTGGCTCGTGGGGACCGATGCTTCCCCTCCCCGGCCGTTCTGGCCTTCATCGCCCCTGCCTTGACCTGGCTCTACCGCAATCCCACCTCGATTTGGCTGGGGGAGTCACCTTTTATTGCGGTACCTTACCCCACAACTTGACCGGTCCCACCCCGGCCACCGGCCCTCCGATAATTGCTGAGGTGCTTTGGCTGTGATATTTTTTCCCCCGGGCTCGCCCTCGATTTCCTTGGTCTCTTTCTTAGCGGACAAACGAAACTCAAATCCCTTTTTTTCCTCTTTTCGCCTCCGCGCGCCTTTACGAACAAAATTCAAGCGTCTCCCCTCTAGGAATTCAATTGATCCTTTTGAGTTTCTACTGACCTTCAATTTTAATTCTCTTGCGCATCTTGAGCCTCCTGGCTCCTCTCCTCTGGTCTTGCCTCAAACGAGCTCTTAACCTCCACAATGCTCCGAACTCGCCAGGCCGCAAAGGCCATCCGGGCCGTCGCTCACGCTCGATCTTTCACCACCACATCCGCCGTTGCTTCTATCCAGACTTCAAAGAAGGTTGCCAGCACTAGAAATCAGTCTACGGCTGCTGCTGCGTAAGTAGAAATCTCAATTGTGGCGTCGAGAGTTGCCCCGCGTCTGTGGCATGGGTAGCGATTCGCGCGCACATTTCCA